>LGRX02016028.1:0-37995 GCA_001247695.2 Cymbomonas tetramitiformis | reverse complement strand
CTGATTTTGCAGATACAATGCATTTTTTCGAACTTTTGACACAATTATCCTTTCCGGATAAAATTTGGTGTGTGAATAGATCTTGTTTAAACGAACATTTTGATATGTCGTTTGTTATCATAGGCGCAATTTTTCATAAATGGGAGCAATATTTGTAATGTGACATTGGTTTTGCAAATACAATGCATTTTCCCTAACTTTTGACACACTTATCCTTTCCGGATAAAATTTGGTGTTGCCAACCTTGATAACATCTCACCGCGACATAACATCTCACCGCAACATAACCGCTCACCGCAACATAACATCTCATTGCGACATAACATCTCACCGCGACATAACATCTCACCGCATTATTTCATCTCACCCGCGCATTACCACATCGCCGCGCCTCCGCACCGCCGCACCGCCGCGCCTCCGCGCCTCCCTCAGCGGCTCTACGGCTCCGAAAAAAAGAGGAAAAAATTCATCAAAATTTAGGCATCCTGAAAAAAAGGGCAAAAAAATATAGGTTCGGCCCGAAAAATGGGTCAAAAAAATTTAGGCGATTTTAAAAAAAAATTCTTGTTTAGGCCAATACACTTGGTATATACTGAATGGATAGTGTATGCTGCATGTGTGTGTGTGTGTGTGTGTGATATGTGCTACACACACAACATATGGTACACACACATATGATTGCACAGCATCCATATTCATCTGATGCCATATTATGTGTCCGACTGCAAACTTTGTATGTACAATTGCCATTAACTAAATAAACATCATCTCTGTATGCTATGTGCGAGCATCACAGATATTGAATAACGTGCTGCATATATGAATTATGCACCCTCATCGCGCGTCGTCTGAGCATGATGAATCATAGCAGGTGTGCGTATATCCTGACAAGCTAAATCATCGTATGCGCGTAGACGAGCGATTTTTGCAAACCATTTGCAATAACGAAATTTTTGATGCGTGCGCTGCACTGAACAATTAGTGCGGATAGCGAATTATCATTGTCGCTGATGTATGCGCCGCGAATGGTGAACATCTCTGTCGCCGATATGTGTGGCATATGGTACGAATGCCATCACGCGTACGGATCATACAAACTGATGACGTTTTGATCATTCGCGCGTCAGTATGTCGCATATCGTGCAACCCTGCGAATGATAACAGCATATGTGTGCGATCTGTATGCGGTAAGCACACCTTGTCGCTGTTATCCTCTGACGGTATTTATGCGAGCGAATACGTTCGCGACGGTAATTCCTCGCGCACTCCGTTCGCTGTTGATTCTGCAGCGAATGTTATTATGCGATATATGTCGTATATGTGCGATCACCGTCGCTCGTATGTATGCGCGATCCGCGAACTTGTTGCACACACAATATACAATATATCTCTATTGCTGCACTGCACACTTATGCGTGTCCTCGTTCGTCGCCTGGACGAGTAGAATACCACTGTTAAGGCTCGCTATGCGAGCGATATGTATGGCACGGCTATTATTGAACGACGATAGCACGCGCAGAGTATTGTGGGTATGAGTGCAGTCTCTTCTCCAGAAGTGCTGCTCGAGCTCAATGCTCTCTCATTTACGCCAATGCCCCCACGCCTCTCAGGCGTTACCACAATTGGGTTGTGAACCCGAAGGCATTTGGTGAACAACAGTATCGGCTGATCGAATAAGCCATGTGATACCCGCATGGTGTTCAATTCATGCTAGAAGCGAAGACGAGTCCCTTCAGAACAGTTTGTTCTTCAAGAACTGTCTTGCTTCAACATCGAGATGTTGTGATCAGCCTCTCGATGACAGATGTCACTCATGGTGAGTGGATGACAGATGGTATGACTGTACATGTCACAGTCGACCGTACTGACGACTGTATGTCATTATAACATATGACATGACACGACATGACATGACGTGACATGGTATGACATGTATGACACGTATGTCATCGGTCATAACCCTGACAACAAAGGCACACCCTGCTGTACTTTTTCGGAGGGCTCCTCATGTTTGCAATAACCAAGTCAACAGGTGGGGTGGGGGGGAAATAATACAAACGGTGATAGTAGACGCATGTGCGTGTGACACATAATATATTCCCCAGAAATGGACAGAATTTCTATTCCCCGATTAGCACCAATCTATTCCTCGAAAACCTTTTTCCCCTGGCTATCGATGTAGAGTTCAAACCCGTTCTTTCCTGAAAATTTGGTCATTACTGCTCTCTTGGCATCTCCATCAATTGTGGTGACCGAGGTGGATAGTGGTAAAATTTTCGGATTCCATAGGATCATGGAGCCTATGGAAGCTCTTCCATTTACATGAGATAAGCCATTCTCAACATTTTGAGATGCGCTCGCGGGCTTAGCCCTTCGCGCAAAGTTTCCACTTCTCAAGTAAAACGGATTTTCAACGGATTTTCGCTTGTATCTTTAGATTCGCTTTGAGTTAGGTAAAAAGTAAAACAGAATATTGATGCTGAGGCTCTTGCGCATCCGTTGCGCACATCCGATATACCCCCGCACGAACGGGGGTATAGCGGATGCTCGATTGAGCGCTACAAGGTGTGAGCGGCAACGAAATGTGGCTCGTTTTCAAGAATCTTCTCGCGTTAAAACGTAGGACACCGTTGGGAACAATTTGAAGTATCAGTATACTTCCTAAGTGGCATACTAATACATGAAAACTTACTGCGCTTCGAAAAAATGAGTTAGCGAATTTAGGTTGAACATACAGTGCATCGAAAACCCTGAATTTTTGATCTGAATCGGTCATTGCGATCTGGTGGGTGTTTTTTTCGGCGCACCGTTTGTACAGGTACTGTAGTAGTAGTAGTACAAAATGGCTCTCGTCTGGCTTGCGAGCAGTGTCCACGAAATCCGACGTGTAAGTGGTAGCTACCACCAGTCAACGACTAGCTACCACCAGCCGTGGATCTCTTTGCTATACATAATGTGTTGGACCATACTTAAGGGATGCCAACATTTGCTTAGCTACCACCAGCCCTTGGATGCTAAATATCGACATTGCTTGCGAGAGTAACCCGCGCCGGATCGGTCATCGGATGAAAATGAATTTTGGTCATCGGCGCCATCCCACGATCGGATCGTGGAGTCAAGTGGCCACTCGCATGTGTCACAGTAGAGCTGTGAGCTCTACAATCGAATGTAAGAAAACAACTCTTGGTCTTTCGGAACTTATCCGCACCGGGACCGGCAGAGAGAGAGGGAGAGACACTTGTTGGAAGGACGACGTTAAAATATCACCCTGGCCGGCGTTCTGAACCCGATACTTTGAGGGATAATTTTTGAACGAATACTTGTATGTAGGGAGTTAATTTCTGTTGGCTTAATCACTCTACTCTTATGCCAGCGTGTTTTCAATAACTAGCGTCGCCACTCCTGTTCGTCAAGTCGTCAGCGAACATACACGATTCAGTTCTTGCATCTCGTGCATGCATATTGAAAGCGTACTGGAGTGCACATGGACATGTGGTTAGTATTTTGGAACTTCGCTTGTGCTACCCTGCACCATCGCTCGGTGTTTTCCTGACCTCCCAAGTACTGTAAGACAAACCTCTCCCGATGGATGATGCTGTGGACTTCTCTGAAGACGAAGACTTTCAGGAAGAAGCTGGAGTGGTTCAAGGTAATTTTATGTGTTAAGATATGTGGTTTTTTTGACGGTGCTCATTTAGGAACCAAAGTAATCACGATGCACACGTGTTCCATGAGTTTGCAAAGCTTGGCGTTTCTGGAAATTATGACATAAAATTTACGTTTCTTTGAGCGATGAAGTGCGTATTCAACATCGGTAGGTCCTGACAAGATATTTGATGAATTAATAAATGAATAAGACAACCTTTGTAGGTTATGTGGCTTTCGTAGGAGGGAGCCTAGCCCTCTCTTGTGTCCGTTCAGTCAGGTTGCCTGTCGGTTATACAGATATTTGATAACCGACAAGTTACATAAATACATTTGTCCTATCGTGTCGCGCTGCCTTTTGCGAAGTTGAAGAGTATAACACCGCATTATTCGCCTCTAAGTATCGTACGCCCAAAGCTTATTCGACTGCTTGGCACTGAAAACGCAACCGTTTGTGTAACAGGATCTGCAGCGCCGCCCGCGGTGTGCGCCCTGTGAGGATTATGGGCTCACCAGCTGAAGAATAATAGTCCCTCAAGGGCTCGCATTCCATCTCTACAGTTGCCTGTAGGCTGCATAGCAATAGATCTGTTTCGGACTTATCCCGTATTAGATGTTTGGTTCACTAGAAAGCTGTAATTTGTATGTGAAAGTAAGCGTAGTGTTTATCATGGTGTTTATCGCGATGCAACCTGCTATGATGACCACATAAAATTATCTCTGAGTTCTTCCTTGCCCGTTTCTCTTTAAGATCGTGTAGTAAATCCGCCGTTGAGTGGAAGATTAATCAACTTCTTGACCTCTACGCAACAGCCCGGTTACATCACGATAGAACATCTCGAGTCGATTGTATTCTGAGTTCACTGTTATTTCCAAACCTCATACCTTCCGCATCTTGGTAGGACTACAGTTGCGCAAGATTGCAGGCTCCTCCGTTTGTTAGATAGCCTTGCAGCGTCCCCCACCATTTGAAGGCAGCATAATAATGTTTTTGCGGTTACTCGTTTCGAGAGTGCACCTTTTTTCGTGTGTTTCGTGTTTAATGCAGTTCAGCAACGCTCAGAGTTTCAAGTTGAGCTGAGTTAAAAATTGGAATAGCCTCCTTTTGCTCAAGTGTTTTAAGGTCGATGTATTCACATCCGTAGGCTGGTGTCTATGCGATCTTGTTTCCGTCAGGCTTGGAGCGTGAGGCGTATGCTCTCCTGTGGAAGCCTAAGCTCTGCCCTTTGCTTTTGATTATATTCGTGAGTTGCGTGTCTTAGCCGAGGTCGTTCTCGCGGCAACCGTGTTTGCCCGGAGTCGAAAAGGCTTAGGCAAAACTCGCGTGCTGCCCCAAGCTTGGTGAAAGTGTTGTCGTGTTTGTGTATCGAAGTATGCATAAACGCACACACGTGCGTGTATACGTGTGAGTGTGTGTGCCATCCACTCAACTTCCCAAACATATTTTACAGGGCGAAAGTAACGCAGATAATGACGACGACGCACTGGATCTGTATGGAGACGACATTCTTGGTACTTTCCCTGCGCCCTTCCCAAGTGTCAACGATGGTGCCTGACCGCGAAGTTTTCTCAGAACAGGGTGGCTCGACGTCGAGCCACCCTGCTTCTGAGGACATTCCCTGCCTGAGGGCGCAACATCAGCCGTTCTTTTTGCTGCACGTGGCTGGTAGGTTTCTTCCGTACCCGTTGGGCAACTGCGAGGCGCTGAACCTAATTGCCTTTATCCCTCACAGAACGGACCGAATCGATGCTCGAGGAAACCAGTGCTCCTCTAGAGATACCTGACCAGCAACCCGTGCGTCAGCAACCAACTCAGGTGCCTTTCGTCAGCTGCTGTTTCACCCCTTGAGAGTTTCAAACTGCACCTGGTCGATCGTTCTTTCGAACGCGGAGTGACCTTCGGGCAATGTATGGTTGTGTGGCCTGTCCGGGATACAGGCTACCCAGCCCCCTGTGCAGACAATAGGCACACCTTCGCCAGCTGTTGCTGCTCCACAGGTAGATCCCTGCAAGCTTTACTGAATCTTTCCAACGCTTCCCCCCTCATTTGTTGTGAATAGATTACCTCGTTCAGCTGCCGTGATACTATGGGATCCATCTAATTTCTAATGTCCACATGCAATCTGCAAGCAGGTGAAAGATGCCCTAGCACTGGTGGCGGCGACGCCAGCAGGTCCTGCTGAGGTGAGCGACCTGGCGAGCGAGTACCGCGCGAAACACGGAGTTGCCGGTGCTCCGAACGCAGGAGCCTTTGCGCCGGCGCAGGGTGGTAGCGCCCCCACGGCACCGGCGAACGATCTGGCGTCCGTGTACGTGGGCAATCTCCAGTGGTGGACTACCGACATCGAGCTCGAAGCTCTTTTCCTAGAGTTCGGCAAGATCAAGAAAATCAGCTTCGTTGCAGAGAAGAGCAACGGGAAGCTCAAGTGCGCTTTCCCGAGTATTTCAACTTCAGCATGCTAACGTGCGAGAGTGGCCCCTGGTTGCCGTGGAGAGTCGGTCCCCCAAGAACGGATATTCACTCTCTCCACTGCGACCTCTCCAGTCCGTATGACAGCGGGTCCTGATTTTGAAGGGGGACTTCATAGAGGAGTGGCCGACCCCAGCTCTGCGGCCGACCGCTTAGGCCGCATCTCGCCACTTCCCTGAAAGGAAGCCGGCTTCGTTTCAGCCGGCTGGCCAAGTGGAAGTCGAATACTGCGGGGACGGCGTGCTGATGGCGCACTAACACAGCGCGCGGCTAAGGGCTCCGCGGTTGGCCGTGACAGGTATGTTCATGCAGAGTTTGAAGAGGCTGCCTCTGCCGAGGCATGCAAGCAAGGCATGCACAAGAAAGTGATAAACGGCAAGCCGTGTGTCGTAACGTATGCCTCTCAACCTCAGCCCGTTGCGACTACCACACCGGCTGCACCGAAGCCCGTCGTGGTCAAGCCGGTGGTAAAGCCGGTACCGGCGGCAAGAGCTGCACCTCAGGTAGAAACTCCCTCTGCATCACTGCAGGTCCCGTGTGTCCCACGCCACACTGGGTGTCCTTGGCTGGCTGCCTGCTCGTGCTTGCGAAAACTCTCACACGTCCTTGCACTTGGTGGTCTGGGCACATACGCGGTAGACAAGGGCGCCCCCTTCTGGGGGACTGTCCTGCCGCTCTTTTGTCGACTGTGGCCCTTCTGATTTCCATGCCAAGTCTGGCACCCAGGTGTTTGACCCAGAATTCATTTCTTGGCAGAGTGGTCTGGTTTCAGGCTGCTGACTGGCCCTTGCGGTCTTAGGTTCTCTGCAGCTGCCTGTGATGGAGCTCATTCCATCGCTGTATGGGTCGGAGCCGATGTATGTCACAGGCTGGTGCACCCGTCGTGGCGAAGCCGCTCGCCGTGAGTGGTCCAGCAGCGCCTCCGCTGCCCCCAGGACCGCCCCCTCCAAATCAGCCCAAGATGACTCCCCAGCAGCAGCAACAGGCAGCTAGCGCGAACAGCGGAGCTCTGACGCTGAGTTCGAGTGACGAGGCCTTGGCCACGGCCAGCCAAGCCGCTCTCAAGGAAATGGTATCACCACGCCCACTTGCAACACACATCTCCTCTGTGGCACCCTCACTGGTTACTAGCATAGGTAGGGGTTCGGAGGTGCTTTCTGTGAGTTGCGCAGCGGTGTTGTGTATGCCTGCATGTGCAGTACCTCTTGCTTCGGTATATTGTGATTCACGACGCATCGCAGCTGAGCCTATCAGAATCTAAGGAATATTGGTCATCCTGCTAGAGACTGGAACTAGGATCGGGTGCAGCCAGTGCCACGGTTCCCGGCTCTTTTCTAGGCTCGTCCTCGGTTCACAGCACTTCCGTGGGTGGGTACTATACCGTGGCCATATCACAGCCTCGGTTCAGGCTGGTGGCTGACGAAGTGACTTTCATTTATGTGTCGGGGTTTGGGTGCTGTGGGCAGACCGACTTTGAGCGATATCGCCATGAGCATGGTATGGGACCTCCTGGAAAGGGTAAGGGTGGGAAAGGCGGCGGCTCAGGCTTCGGCAAGGGCAAAGGCGCCGGTCCTGGGTATGCGGGTATCCCACCAGGCGGCTTCTTGCATCCGGGAGTCTATCCGGGAGGGCCAGGCATGGGATATGCAGAGATGGGCAGCTATGGAGGGTATGGTGGGGGTTACCCGGGGGCCGGTATGGGCATGGCGGGATATAACGGCATGCCCACGCCAAGTTTTGGCGGCTACGATGGGGGTGATGGGGTCGGCGCGGGTTATATGGATCCGGTATGTACCCCCTTCGCACTCATCTGCGCTGTGCTGGCAGAGGAATCGGTCCAAGGATATGCCACCCACACACACGCTGCAGGCCAAAATAGTCGGTCCAAGAACAAGCCACACACATTGCAGGCCCACTCACTAGTGAGCTCCGGATATTTTGGATAAGTGTTCCGTAGTGTGTGCTGAATGCTTTGATCCCCGATGAGGGTACATAGTGCAGCCGGTCCTTTGTGGTTATGTGGTACCTCCGGCCTGCTGCTGCCCTGGAATCTGGACGGCATGTCCCTCTGGCTATAAGAACTCGGTGGCCAGTTGGTTGCGTGAATGTGAGGGGCCGTTGAAATCGCTGCAAAACGGAACTGCTGTGGGCACAGGGCTGGGAAAAGCAGAGTAAACGCCGGCGAGATGATGATGATGATGATGTGGAAATCAGCGACAAGCGGGGGCGTATGGGGGGCGAAGGGGTGCGTATCCGTGTTCTCGGTAGCTTCATAGGCTTGGTCATCATTGATGGCAGGTTTTACTTGTTTTGTGCTTTGGTCCCTAGAGGCAACTGCCTGAACCTTTTGACAGCCGTTGCCGAGTGACTGCAGAGGGGTTTTACCATTCGCATTTATCCATGAAACCAAGCTTGACTGTATCTTCTTGCATCTGCCTGCATTGTAGAGATTGCTCATCTACTGCATGCCCGAGCTTGCAGAAAATGTTTGCAGAATGCAGCAAGGGATGATGGCGGGCATGGGTGAAAGTCAGAACCGAAATTTCCTAGACAAACATGTTATTGACGATTACAGGCACCATCAAAAGGGGCCTGAAAACGAGATATTATATTTTCATGTATATTTTCTGAATTCAGAACAGAAACTGGTGTGCAAACTTTCTGGTGATATCACGTTTTGAACTTTGAAACAGGCTGTGTGGGAAGAAGAGGGGTGAGATATGGCAGTGGAGGGATGACTGCGTCCATTAGCAAGGTAAGCCCACCAGATGTCTGGTTGATACGAACCCATAAGGCGCCTCGATTTGTGATTCAGTACAAAGTTGTGCTTTCGCTTCTCATCTTGGGATGTTTGCTGAAGAAATTGTTGAATAATTAGTTTTGTCAAATGAGGTGTGGCGTTATCAACAGTTCTGGTCCATCTTCATAAAGATCGGAAATGTACATCTGTTCGCAAGAGAACCCCATGGAGCACGCCTTCTGGATGTTGCTTTATGTCGGGTTTAATGTGTTGGTTCACATTGTTCCCTGATGTGTTTTCATGGATGGACGCAGGTTGTTTCAAGGACATTTGAGGGTACCAAACTCTTAACTGAAGTGGGGAATTGGTCACGCTCTATGCGTTTAAGCTGTGCAAGAGCTCTGAGGGCGAGTGGTTAACATTTATTTGTGGTGTTCGGGGCAACGAAAAGGATTTGGTGCTTTGACTCGAAATGAAATGATTTTTAGTGGTATTATTTATCCATTTAAGATGGACTTATTTAGGATGCAATGAAACCACATGTTGGGACAACAGTTTGCATCACCAAACGTAGTTCTTGATTAAATCCTGCCAAACAAGTGTCAGTGTTTTGCATGGCATCGATCGATAGATGTATTGTGGGTTGTACCCCTATACATTGTATTGGGATTGGGTGAGATTTTGGTTTCGTATCGAGTCTTTTCATATCAAAACATAAGAAATCTGCTGTCACAGTTCTTTATGAATCATAGGTATGAAGTGGTTATCGATTCAACTTGCATTAGATGAGGGACGGATAGGGCAAGATCGTTGATTCAACTGCGAGATGATTTCCTTCCATCGATAAAATTTCCCACCCCACCATCCCCCACTCCCGCTCCCCCACATCCGCGCCAACGCCCATCTCCATCGAAAGCAATAACATGGATTTGATTTAGCAATGCGAATTTAATCGACAACACATATGTATATGTATATATAAATTGCTATTTGCTATTGAGAATTGTACAATTCATATGAAAATAGTCGATACGAACATCGTAGTGTGCATCCTCAATATCTCAATCGATCTTCATAATCAGCGACCCTGATACGACATTGATGCCCCGCCCTTCCCCCCTAACGTCTCATCTTACAGTTGAATGCAGGCAAACCGTACGGTATACTGATTCATCCGACCATTATTCGCCCTCCATTATTATGTTACCTTATTACAACGACAACAAAATAAGTTTGAAGTGTTTCTCAATACCTCACTATGAACTTATTAGTGCATCGCCATTGCCACACCAATCCCGCACGGGCGGGGTTGGCATCAAACATATACTAGTATATCGGCACGTGATGCACGCTACTATAATCTGAATATGCAGCAACCTTCGCTCATACCTATGTGTGTTTCACACTGTGAATCGCTTCGTGTGTAGCCTTGTATGGCCCGTCGCCCCGGGAGACGCGTCCTGATTATCACGGTCTGATTCAACCATCGGATGCCTCTGTTGCTTGGTATAGTGCAAACCTCAAAATGCGTGGTGTTAAGCCAGAGTGAATACTATAACATATACTAGTATACTCGCATCGTCCATCTCCAGATCTCCAGCAATACAGTAGTCCTTGTCGATGTAATCATCGGCCTAGTCGATTCTCGAGATCTCAGCTACTTTCCATTTACGCTTCGCCTTCACGACTTCGAACTTCTGACGATTCGATCTAATCGACTGCAACTATCGAACACAACTCGAGACGCGCGATTTCATCTCGGATGTACACCCCGTTGATTTGATGGTTTGTTCACAAATGCTTGCCATGATGTCACACACCACATCCATCACTGGGTAGTTGAGTGCTGTAATATTTGCCTCATTCCTCCGCTGCACTCATTTAGTCTATTAATAAACAATTGGCATGCTTTACATCACCGATTATTGCATAAAAGGCCAATACACTTGTAGTAGGTATACACACATATCACACCAACAAACGGACAGCTGCTGCTGATGTGCCCGCTTCCAACTGGCCAACAACTTTCCTGACTGCGCCACTCGTTTTTTTATACCTGTAAAGATAGTTTGATCCAAGCAAGTTACAGTTCTACACGATACTCTGTTCCAAGCTGCGGCACTACTCCACAAACGTTTATCAAGACAACTGATGATGGAATATGCTCTTTGTCCGTAAGGAAGCTACAAACAGCTGGCTCATCCTTGTGCACGTGCCCCCTGCCACATTGATAGATACTCTCAATCAGGAATATTGACACCTCGTCTTTCCTAACACTGCTTCAATTACACATCGAATCCGAATCACGTTAGACGGGCCACACTTGCCACCTTGCTAGTGGTTTGTCATATAGTAATGAGGGGGCATCAAAGATGGACGTGGACCGCTCGTAGTCCCAGCTCCCGATCATTCTCCTGGTATTTGAATCCAGTCACATAAAACTTGGAATATGCCACTAGCACCTGCATGGTCCAGCTGTTATACCTTAGAATTCACCCGCAACTTGTAACCATTTGTAATTCGCAACAGATCACAAAGGCGCCACACTTTGCTGCCACTCCGAACTAAGCACACATTTTGCCAGGAATCGAACATGCACCCTTGCGAGGAATTTTGTATTCTCACCAAACTGTGCCCTCATTTTGGATGAAGTAACAAGTGTGTATCGTGAACTACATCATCGGACCCAGCTAGAGGGTTTCATTTTGCTCAGTGCTAGAGGTCACCTTGCAGCCCATTTGCAGAATCCAAGGGTAGTGGAATCTAAGTCCAGGCGCAACCCCTCCACGAAGTACCCCGATGCGCCTGTGGCACGGTGATCAGCATACCAGTTTAGTTGCCCAAAGACACCAACCATTTCTGTTTAGCGTGCAGCTAGGGGGGAAGCTCCTCGCAAGAAAAGCTGGAGCAATGGTCTTTATGTGCATGACCTCCACTTTCGATCACAAATGACAGCACCTCCCATACGGTCTCAAGTCTCAAAGTCTTCCTCTCTCTTTAACCCTCTCCCCCGGGGGGGAGTTTATGCTGATCCTGAAGATTGCTTTCTTCAAGAACAAGTCCACACGCGCTTGGAGCTGCCAGACGTGGAGCATGGTGCGCACCGCCACGAATTTCCGTCATCTTCAGATATTGCTAAGGACAGCAAAGTGACGCATTTGTTTGGCAGCTGCAGGCAACACCCACAACCAGAGCAACACCCGTGACCGAGCAACACCCGTGACCGAGCAACACCCGTGACCGAGCAACACCCGTGACCAGAGCAACCGCACAACCCACACCCCTCGGAGGCTGTGACCTAAATTCAGATGCGACTTCAAGCATCTTCGGCGTCAGCCACTATCGAGTCCGTGGCAAGTCACGTTCATGACCAACACAGCCCCATATACCCCCGAGACGGTGCTTACGTCATGCAAGCCGCAGGGTCGTGCCTAAAGCTTCCTCTCAGACACTTTCGATTTGGTCACTCTAATCGCACGGGCACCAGGTCCGTCAAAGCATAAAACTCAGCTCCCAATGGGCCGCACTCAGCGCAGGCGCAATCAATGATTCACGGAGGCAACATACAATGTCACCCAACACCAACGGGAGTTCAATGCAAGCACAACCTGTTCAGCAAGACCATCATACCAGCACGCATATCACGCCCCGCCGGGCCATGGCACCGGGTGAAGGGCAAGGTACCTTGACGTCAGTGTGATTGGATCGAATGATGCCGCGTTTGTGATCATTAAACACCATGAGCAGTGGCCCGGACGGTTTCAGCCGCACCACCTGCCACGCACGGCTCCCAGCAGCCCCCTTCAGCTTCAAGCAGCGCAAATCCTTAGCACCGGCCTCAGGAAAAGAGCCTGCAATGAGGTCGCTGTAAATCCGTTTGTTCATGCGTGTCGCCGTTAACATTGGGATTGCATGCAGGTTAGAGCTGGGGTTAAGATGCATGCAATCCCAATGTTAACGGCAACACGCATGAACAAACGGATTTACAGCGACTTCATTGCAGGCTCTTTTCCTGAGGATGAGCAGCAGCACCGGCGGCGGATATATCTATGCACTTATGACGTTCACATCATGAATATCGATGCCCACACGGAGGCCATCTTAAACGAGCGTGAGCTGGTGCACATCGCAGCGCGACCTGAGTCGTCATTAGAGCCATGGCACGGTGCCCGCTGCGGCGCAAAAGTAGCCACCATAGCCTTGGCACATTGGCCACCGTAGCGCCGCCAGAGTGGCCGCCGAGCCATGCCGAAAATTGTGAGCTTCCTCCGCGCTTCGTTTCATCTCCATTTCCTCCAAGCCGGGGCGGGTCGGTTTGTGGCCATGAACAGCTAACGCGGCGCCATTTTGCGTGGAATCTGCTCGCCACGTGGCGGCGATGCTAGGGGGAAGACTGAGCGCCACCATCGAGACCAATCATGCGGGGAAGTCACAGATCCCTTCCCTCACGCCGCCGTGGCAACGAGGGGCTGGCAGGTAAAAGATGGGGGTATGTACCTGGCTCTTTGAGTCGGGGTTTTGAATCGATGTGGGCACTGGCTCGGTCCAAGTCATCCCTTTATCACTCGATTGTGCCTGGCTCAGGCACGAGCCCGCGCCTCAATCCACCTCTCCCTCTCGCCACCGAATTGTCGTGGCTGACCCATCCCTCTCCCCGTAGCCGCTCTATCGACAACCACTACTGCATGGCCAAGCTATGACGCTATGATGCTATGACAACAGCAACCGCTCTCTGCATCACCTGTAGGTGCATGGCCAAGCTATGACGCTATGATAACACCAACCGCTCTCTGCATCATCCGTAGGTGCATGGCCAGGCTATGACGCTATGACAACGCCAACTGCTCACTCCATCACCCGTAGGTGCATGGCCAAGCTATGACGCTATGCCAACGACAACTGCTCTCTGCATCACCCATAGACGCATGGCCAAGCTATGACGCTACGACAACGACAACCGCTCGTTCCATCACCCGTAGGTGCATAACCAAGCTATGGCGCTACGACAGGGATGTCTGCTCTTCGGACCCCGGAAGGCACTTGCTAAACTATGGGAGATGTGAGTGAGCCTGTCATCGAGTGAAGCACCCAACTGAAGGCACCTGATATATAAATCCCGCGTGAGTGCGGAAGTACATTTTGAGGTCACCGTTGGACAGCTCCACGACACTGTTCTCAATCAACCACGTCGTCTTCGTATCCAACTGCATCGCCCAGCCTCTCTCGCAGCCCCTCACCCCTTCCCATGTCCCACAGTGGACTACCTCATCCACCAACCAACCAAGGTCATGCGGCACAAAAAGGATCCTCCAGAATTCACAAGTCTCGTTGTACGATGCCCGTGCTGATTAGTCCAAGACGAGAAGCACAATCTGCCACGTGGCGCAGCGGCAGCCTGGGCCGACCCGGTGCCATGCAAGCAGGCAGCGGAGTGCCAGGGAACCCTGCATGCAGGAGAGAGGCGGGAAGCGCGCAGGGACACGGACCGCCCAACCATCAGCATCCGGGTAGGCGGCATCGTGCAATTTGCCCCGAGATTCCCACGTGCGCCCCCCGTCCTGTCCCGAGCCCTCCCTCCTCCACACCACTGGTCCTCACGATCAGAGCCCAAGACCCCCTCACTAGTGACTCTCGTTGCAGGAAGGGGCGCACACCGCCGCACCTGGGAGAAAAGCCCGCTGGCGTAGGGCACCGCGTGGTTGGTTGCCTTTTGCCCCTCCTTCACCACGTCCTTCACACGGCAGTGAGCCTGCGCCAGCCTCCATCGGATCAAAGACAGGCTGACCCCCCACCCATTGCACAGCCAACAAGTGCTAGGCTGGGAGGCTGAGACTTGCGCAAGGCTGTAGAAAATTCGAAGGTGCCCCTTCATTGCTCCGGACACAACCCCGCAGTGCCTGGAGGGTGCCCGTACACGCTGCAATGCCGAACCCCGCAGTGCCTGGAGGGTGCCCGTGCACGCTGCAATGCCGAACCCCGCAGTGCCTGGAGGGTGCCCGTGCACGCTGCAATGCCGAACACCGCAGAGCCTGGAGGGTGCCCGTACACGCTGCAATGCGAACCGCAGTGCCTGGAGGTGCCCGTGCACGCTACAATGCCGAACCCCGCAGTGCCTGGAGGGTGCCCGTACACGCTGCAATGCCGAACCCCGCAGTGTGCGGGCGAGGCGCCTGTGACAGGCGCCCTGCCATGTTGGACAAATAAGAAGGCCGTGTCTGCTTCTCGCCTGCTTATCTGGCCAAGTGCCCTTCGCCAGCATAGCGTTCTCCCGCCAGAAGGGGAGCACCCACTCCCCCGAAGATAGCACCACGAGCTTGTTTGACAACATCTGTGCCAACACATTCCCAGAAAATTCCCTTAGCGCCCGAGTCTCCTTCCTTGCAAATTTCCTGAACGCGCCAGGGTGTTGCGCCCTCGAGTGGTCACTTGTACTCTCGGATTCCGTGATCTGATCTTGCCACTCCCCCAAGGCTTGGCTGTGTCCGACGCAGGGGGCAGCCACATCATCGCGGTGGGGTGCGGGGCGGAAGCCGTGGAGTTGGTCCAATCCCATTGGCACACGTGTAAACTCACCAGCACTCACCAGCAGCCTCAACATGCCTGGGGATACGCGCACCTTATATAAAACAAGGCCGTCACCGCACTCTCTGCACATGACCTTCATTGTGAAGCATCAATCGGACGGCTTGAGAACGTGCTTTTGAGCCCATCGAGGGCTCTCCTTCCCGCCATCACGCACGAGACAGGAACACGGACCTTCGGAATCCAGCCATCCTCCTCGATGCCGTAGATCGTGCGCGGCTCGGTCCACACGGAGTTGGGATTTGGCTCCTGGTCAAGGCATACCGCCATCTGTGCGGCCAAGTGCCCCCCATCACCAAGCTGACGACCGAGCGCTTCCTGGATAGCCAGTGGGATCATCTGGCACGAAGGGCGCAAAGCCTTGTGGAGGCCTTTGAGCGCGCGCACACGGGCCGCCCGCGAGCGTCATACTGTTGGAACTATCCAGTATGCAATGATGACAGATCCTTGCACTTTTGAAGGCATGCGCACAGGGCATACCGGGGATGCGCTGAGCATGCTACGTGCACAGCAGCGGGCATCCTCGTTCTGGGCTGCCGCCTCGAAGGCGCCAGCTGGCATTCCTTTGCGGGGCGCACCTTGATCGACCCTCCAGGCGGCCATTTGCTCTTTGCGGGGCGCACCTTGATCGACCCTCCAGGCGGCCATTTGCTCTTTGCGGGGCGCACCTTGATCGACCCTCCAGGCGGCCATTTGCTCTTTGCGGGGCGCACCTTGATCGACCCTCCAGGCGGCCATTTGCTCTTTGCGGGGCGCACCTTGATCGACCCTCCAGGCGGCCATTTGCTCTTTGCGGGGCGCACCTTGATCGACCCTCCAGGCGGCCATTTGCTCTTTGGCTTGGATCGCCGGCGGCAGTCCCCTTCGCTTTCTGCTCGGATAAAATCCCCGTCACAGGCCAATCGCACCACTTGATTAGGGCACACTTCCGCCAGGGCTCTTGCCTCCGCAGCAAGGCACCCTAATGTGCTGTCGGCCTGGGCGCATCCCACCTATGCGCTGGCAGCTGCAAACGTAACGTACGCGAAGGTGGCGGCGCGGAGCTACAGCCAAAAGTCGATGGGAGCAATCGATCGAATACGACCTCGTCGAAGTGTGCTACAAAAGAAGCTTCAGCAGAAAATGCGGGCCAGCATCCAGGTGAACGTGAGGCGCCTTACCGACCGGTATAAAAGAGGTGCAGACGCCTTACCGACCGGTATAAAAGAGGTGCAGGCGCCTGACTGACCGGTATAGAAAAGGTGCAGGCGCCCGCTGGCATCCACATGCGGCACAGGGCTCCACAGCGCGCCTCCGAATTGCGTCACCTGGCCACCGCACCCTCACAAACGAGCCGCCCCTCTCCCTTGCAGCGCCCAGCCCTGCGCTAATGCCACGTGGCGGGAAAGCTTAATGCCGCTCCTCGGCGCCTCGCACCACAACACCTTCGTTCCGGCATCCACGATGGCGGTCCCTTTGACCTCGCTCGCAGCCAGTCGCATGCCGTTGCGCACCACAGGCCAGCTTTGACCTCGCTTGCAGCCAGTCGCATGCCGTTGCGCACCACAGGCCAGCTTTGACCTCGCTTGCAGCCAGTCGCATGCCGTTGCGCACCACAGGCCAGCTTTGATCTTTGGCGCCGTCGGATTGCGGCGCTCTCGCAGAGGAAGAGCTCGCCCCTATCTACCAATCAATGACACCAATTCGGGTGTGTGTGCCGTTTTGGGCCGTCGAAGCCCGCACACGCATCCTCGCTACGAGGCAGGCGCTGGGATGCCGCACAGAGCGGTGGGCAGTACATTGAGACGCCAAGACTGCTTCCACCCCTTGGCGCCATCCCTGCTCACGGACATTCGAATGTGCTGGTCGCTTTCTCCCTCCGTGTCCTCTGCCGCCTGCATGGAACGCAAGGTAAACACACGGATTCACGCTCAAGCACTGGGGGGCTGAGCATCGAGCAGCAAAACGAGTCGCCGAGAAGAGGTTCCTTAGGGACAACCCACGCCACAGGAGCAGAATAAACCCCCATCGCCACATCACAGGATCATAATAAACCCCCATCGCCACATCAAAGGTGCACGTGCACGCATGAGGTGCATGGTCAAATGAGCCCCCCCCCACCTCCCCGGCATCCTGTATGCGCTGTGTTTTAGGATGCAACATGATCTGCCAGCAAGCAGACGGCAGACCTGCCACGCGGCATACACCGAGCCGCTTGCCAGCCTGGCGAGAGACACTGTGTGATGGTACCGCAGCCCTTGGTGGATCTTCCATCTGCCACGTCACACCCGCCGTCCGCTCTTGTCAGCGAAGCTCCTCTCATGTGGATTACGTTGCGGTCAGCTTGGACAACGAATTCAGCAAAGAGATAGGAAAACGCCCAAAAGTGTAGACCCGCGCGCAAAAAAGCGAAATCGACTTTCCAAGCCGGGAGGGAACGACCGCCGTGTTGCTGACTCCGCGCGCCGGCCCAGGAGGTGATCAGCGAGACATGCGCCTCTGAGGCCGCAGAAACGTGCCGGCTCGCGCTGGCGCCATGTGTCAGTAACGCTGGGCGCGGGAGGCGAGGGGGGATGCATAGCCTCTAAGGCTCGGAGTCGTGCAGGTCGCCCCTAGCACCCTGTGCAACTACAGCTAGCAGGCGCAAGCACATATCCAGTGGTCTGCTCGGGTCAAGCGACCGCAGGAGGTATGCAACACGGTGCCAGGATGTGCGATGCGGTCTCCAGGAGGCCTGCATCTGCCAAGCGCTTCAGTAATTGCTGCCCTTGCCACGCCCCAGCGCTCCCGACTCAGAGGGTCTCCTCGGAGAGCATCTCACTTCCCATTGGTGACCCCTTCATTCTGCCGCTTCCATTGCGATGCGGTGTTGTTCCCATGGTTCTGAATCTGCAGGCCATTTCCCCCATCCGCGACAAAGCCGAAACCCCGTGAACCACCACGAAACGGAAGCAGAATCGCTGCCGCGCTGCCACCGAATACTCCTAGAGTGAATCGAGACTATCGAATCCAGCGGAGTGCCAGCAGAAAGGAGAGAGACCGTCCTCGCTCCACGGAATCCATCCACACCAGGCGAGGTTTTCAAGGCAGGATACGTACCCACACCGCCTTCGTGATCGACGCCTGCGCCTTCCCTCCGAAGGGGCCTTCTTTCCACGTGTCACACGCCCTTCAGTGTAGCCGCGATGACCCTCCCAAACCCTAGCACCGCTCAGATACAGTGAATGTGGCCAGAAACCCCCAACAAAGGTGTGAAAGCTAAGCAAGCACTAGATGCACGCCGCAGTACACCTGTTGCAGAGATGTGGCTAGTCATTAGAAGGCACGTGCGGCAAAGCCCTGTACCAGCTCCAGCGTCTGACCGTCCGTCACTGTGCATCTGCGGCAAAACCTAAGCAGGCCTGAAGATACCCTAATGCGCCTGTTGTTGAGCCCTGACCGTCCGTCACTGTGCATCTGCGGCAAAACCTAAGCAGGCCTGAAAGATACCCCAATACGCCTGTTGTTGAGCCGTGACCGGCCTTGACTGTGCATCTGCGGCAAAATAAGCAGGCCTGAAGATACCCCGCATACCCCAGCATGCCTGTTGTTGACGCCTGACCAACCTTGACTGTGCATCTGCGGCAAAACCCTAAGCAGGCCTGAAGATACCCTAATACGCCTGCTGTTCACGCCTGACCGGCCTTGACCGTGCATCTCTGGCAAAACCCTAAGCAAGCCTAAAGATACCCCAGCATGCCTGCTGTTCAGGCCTGCCCGGCCGTCACTGTGTAATTGCGGCAAAACCCTAAGCCAGCCTGAAGATATCCCAGCATGCCTGTTGTTGAGGCCTGACCGACCGTCACTGTGCATCTACGGCAGAAGCCTGGGCAGGTTGGCAGCTGGGAGAGGTTGCGGAGGTGGGCAGCAAGCATGCGCAGCAAAGGCTGGCAATACAACGGCTGTGCCCAAAGGAAACGAGTAAGCATTCACCTGGGAGCCTCATCGGTCCAGCCGTCGGGCGATCTATATTCCCCGCCGACGCCATCCTCCGTTGGCCGCGGCTCCTGCTGATGGCGCTTCCGCACGGCGTCCTGCCCAGCCACCGTATTGCACATCCGTGCCCAGATCAGTGCAGCTGGTGCCTCGACAGCGCATCGCGTCTCAGTCCGTCAGTCTGTGAAGGGGAAACGCGCCCCTGGAGAAGGCGGAGTCTCTTCCTACCTGCGTATCTAGGTCCCCGTCCTCGTCCTCCAACAAAGCGTCGCCCGTGCTGTGCACCAACAGTGTTCCCGAGCCTCCCTCCTCCTCTCTCCTGACTTTGGTCTGCAGGGATACAGCCCCAGCCATGCCGGCAATTTTCAGCTACTTAAGTGAGGGACCTTGGATACCTGCGGACTGTGGATCCTCCCTAACCCTAAAGCCCTAAAAACCGCTCCGTGCTGCCCAGGCCCTCGCTGCGCTGAGGTCAACGTCGCTTTGAACTCAAGTTGCACCGCGAGTGCGAAACCTGCCCGCAATGGATACCAGTTCGGCGTTGATGGGAAACAGCCTACCCCCCGCGTGCCTTGGGACAAGTTCCTACAGCTGTAGTCCAACTGTAGTCGCACGATATGCCTGGAAAAAAGGGGAGCGCATACCATTGGCGAGATACACACGATATTTCAGCAACGAAGGCACAGCACAATACATGAAGCGTCGACGACTCAAAGGCGCATACTGCATCCTTGACTGGACGAGCGTGCCTGCCAAGGCCCTCAAGGTATGCGCTGCTGTGACATAGACGCAAGCTCTTGAGAGTGCCGCTCAAACCAACCTGCAGGATCACATTCAAACAACGACTGGTGCAACGACCCACCTCCCTCTCCATATCCTTGACGTTTCGCATTTCTTCCTCCTTTTGCTCGCGTTTTCGAACCGCTCTCCCGTTCGCGCGAGCTTGGCGAGCCTTTAGCAAGCCCTCCTCCTGAGAGCGGTCCCACGAGAAGTTCAGGCAGTTTGGAAAAGCAGACAGCCGCGATTCAGCGCTGCCTCAGCGCGGGCACAGAGCCAGCCACGGTGCTGTGCTGACTTCTATAGTGTACACAATACCAATCGAGCAGGAGACGAAAGCTGGCGGTCGCATTCATCTCGCAGGTTCAAGCCGCACAGTGGCATAGCTGATTTTGTTGAAGGAAGCCTCCACTTTACCTCCTTCCTTTTCTTCTCAAAAGTTTGCTCTCGTTTCGCCTGCCTCTCCGCGCGCTCCCTGTCAAGCTCCAGGCGTTCGAGGTCGAGCTCTTCGTTGGGTTGACTCTCCCCGTCAAGCGTATTCAGGTCCATATCCCTGCGACTCCGTGACTCGAAGTCAGTCGCTCGTGTGCAAACGCACAGAAAATACCGTTTCTGGACTCTGTCAAGTTCGTCTGCGGCAGGTGATTCCCCGCAAGCAAAACCCATAAAGCTAGCTTCGGGCTTGACAGTAGGTCACATTCAGCAAACATCACGTGGGGCCTACCAGGTGAGAAGAAATGTACGTGTGCATAGCGTGAGCATTCCCACCAGCATAATGACCCTGAGATCGACCTGTGGGCAGAGGCCCCCGTTGCCCTGGGAGCACAACGGGCTTAGCACTTACAGCTTCAACGCCATTCATGGCAGTTTAGGGGAGCGCAGCGAGGAAAGTTCGAGGAGGAACACCTGATATGGCTTCCCACCACTTGGTGCTTTCATCGCGCGGACGTTGCGCGTGCGTCTTCGCGCTCTGATGAACGGCTACCGCGTTCTCCGTACAGGTTGCCTTTCGAGGCAAGGTTTTACGAAAACGCCCGAGTGAGATAGACGTGCCCGATGGTCTACGAGGAGCCGGGACTTGATCCAGCTTTGCGACAGATACACGCTTTCAAGTAAGCGAGTGCGAAGCTGCTTCAAGTACTTGATTCGGACTGGAAGGGAATAGACTTGGTATGAAGTAACGGCGGGGAAGGAATAGAAATTCGTCACTTCTTTATCTGATCGGTGCACTGGAGCTCATCAGATCGCAGGCGATGACACCGTTCGGGCAAGCGACAACGCAACGACCGCTTTTGAACTCCAGCTCGCGTAATTGGTAAGATTGTTAGGTGGAACTGACGTGAGCTCGGTGGAACTCCTGGAACATCAACATGAAGTTGAACGTTATAGCTGCGACCTGCGTTTGACACCAACAAAAAAAAGCTTCATACAATACAGATTCGAGATACAACTACGACCTACAACTTAAGGACGATCTACAACTTAAGCTACGTACTGTATCGTATGAGAATGACCTCTCCTCTCGCTCTGTCGTGTGACATGACATGACATGACATTAACATGTACATCGAATATGCAATTGGCGGGGACACATACATACAAGATACAAGAAACACGCGATGGCAAACGCTCCCCACGATTGGACACGCGTCGTCACTCACTGGTTGTGGTTCAACCGAGCGTCACCATCCGATCGCCCTCGCCTCGACTGCATCTTGCTGCCCTCATGCGATGGTCACAACTGTCAACTCACAAGCAGTCGAGTGGTTCCGGAAGTACGCGTGAAGGTCTCGGCCAGTTCTCTAAACCGGTTCCTTAATGCCAATGTCACGGCCTGATCCCAATTACAACACATCACAACCGGGTCATGTCACGGGCATTTAGGAACCGGTTTAGAGAACTGGCCGAGACCTTCACGAGTACGGTTAGGGAACCGATGAATAATATTTGCCAAAAAACAGTGCACACCTATCAAACTTGTCTTGATTAACTCAGTGTGAAGAGTACATCGCAATTCCACTATACAGGCAACCTGTAGATAAATTTCCAAGAATTTGAGGTGATCTTTCGCAGAACTATCTGTAATATCAGCAGCAGACAGGTTGTATAACCCACACCTGTCTCCTTTATACCTGCCTAGAAATGATCACTCCTGTTGTATTGCAGTGTTTGCAAGTGTCGCTCAGTTCTCCAAAAGCTTGTGAAGCCAGTTTCAAATTGTAGTGTTAGCGAAACAGGAGCAGTCGGACTGTGTGACTTCGCTGAGGCTGACGCAGCACAGTATGAATGGTTGAAACTGTTCGGTGTGACATCGCAGATGTTTTCGAGGACTTTCAAAGTGATCTTCGCAGCAGCCTTTTGCCTTTCTATAGCCACCTCCCTCGACAACGACTCGGAAGTACGTGTTCAAGATGGTGAAGTCGGTGCAAGCAGCGAGATTGAAGAGCGTTTGAGAGCCGAAGGTCACGAAGGGGCTGCGGCCGAGTATCAGCAACTCAACGAGTTATTCCACTGGGCAATAGGTAACGTCTTGCAGCACTGGTATGACTGTTTGTGTGTTGTGAAATTGACAGCGAGTTTAGAAAATCAGTTCTGATTTTTGGCCGTGATTCCCCACCTCTGACGTCGCTTTAGATCTTTGCTCAAATGGAGTTTAAACTTGGTGTGTCCGAGCTTGCAACCGATGTATGACTTGAAGTCAATTTTGAAGTCGATAGGGGTTTCCTCTTACGGATGTCCAAATCGTCATATTCTCAGAGAATTCGGACCCAAAATCGTTGGGTGAAACCGCCGCCAAGGTTGGGAAATACACGAAGGAAGAACTCGAAGCCTTAAGAGAGCGCCAGGCGGCCGTCCGCGAGGTACAGGCACATACACACACACACCCACACACCCACACCCACACCCATGTATATAAATATAAATACGTAAATCCTTAAGGTGCTGACCTTAGAGCGGGAAGTCTGCGTTACTTTGCCGTTCAGTTATTATGCAGTTGGAGGGGACCTCAGGCGAAATGTCGCCCACTTTCTCTGTTCAGAAGGATTTCTTAAGCCTGCAACAAACGCTGTGCGCGAGCGCCGGTCTTACTTACTTCGCCTTATTTACATTTTTTAACACGGTATTCACGGTTGAAACTTCTTGAGCTGATAAAGTGGGAACGCCATAACACAATGCGAGTCTACTTGGCGTTGCTGGATCCCTCACAGGCGTTGGACCAGTTTAAGAACATGCCGACAGAAGCAGAGATCATGCAGGTAAATATCGCTACCTTTCCATTCGAGACGAATTTTCTCGTTTTGTCTCTCTTGCTCGCCTATAGTTGAGTTTTCTCCCACATCTTGTGCACTCTAACGGGCATGGTATCATGCATTGTAGGATATCATCTCGCTTTTGAACAATGAGAGCACAAACGCCGAGCAACACGAAAATGCTTTGCTGGTGAGAATCGCAATCCACCTTGCCACCATGTCACCGGTCATCCCGCGCAGCCGGCGTTATGACACTCACCTCAAGGTCACTCACTCTGTTCAAAAATCAAAACACAAGTTTCGTCTGAGCGTTTAACGTAAATTCTCTGGGACTTTGGTGAATGGGTCGTGTTCCCACGGTTGAGTCCTGATCAATATAGTTCTTCTTTCAACAGTACCTGCAGGAGATGGTGGAGCCAATAGACAACGCCAACGGTAGGTTTGCCTGCTTTACGCTTGCAGCCACTGTGTATGCGAAAGCCAAGTCTAAAACCCAGGCTTCACTTACTTGATCGACGAAGGGTTCGAAGGTGGTATGAACCTTCCCGAATATGAAGCTCACAACATTAGTTGGATATGGGTATCGACGCTCCAAAAAAGCTGGATATGTTCCATCTGATTTTGTTTTCAACTTCAAATACAAAGGAACAGCGAGGAGAAACAAGGCATCTTAGGAACCAGACGAAAGACGCATTTTTCTCGCACACTCAGGGAGCATCCTCTCTCCTCATCGTGTTGTTGGACACGAGGGAAACACTTGATTTCTGAATCACTCATTCTCTGGATTTTTTGAACCATCTGTCCGTTGCTACCCCTAATACTGCGCTGCACCAAGGCACCTTCTAGCGATAAGCGCTGCGGCCATGCATTTGTTTCACTTACAGGCCGGGAGTTACGTGGGATGCCCCTGTTCAGATCTTTATGGTATGGGAGGTATCCACGCGGTTCTGCGCAAGCTCCACAGTCCCGAGGAGAGCGTGCGCAAGGCCGCCGCCTGGGTCTTGGGAACAGCTGCTTCGAATAATCCAGCTGTGCAGGTGCAACCTCTACCGAATCTCGTCGTCTCTGTTTGATCTCAAGGTTCATGTGCCGTTTGAAACCCTAAATGCCCAAACAAGGTACACTCACGTGAACATGCCCTGTGAGTGTTCACGCAAATCACACATATATTTTATGTGTGTGTGAAAGAGCACCATGGGCTGGTGGGTGTCGGTGGTGGGATGTGAATGTCCCTATAGTATCCTTCTGCAGGGTGCTGCTTGTCGATTCGCGTCATGCACTGGCCCGGAGTTTACTTTCTTTTGTTCGGTACCTCAGTAGTCGAACACTTGAAGGGAGACTCGTGTCATCTGTTTCGGATTTCAGTCACAGGGACCGCCTTCGTTTGGCTCGCTTCATGCCGCTCTTGCATCAAATTCTTTCACAACCGGTACCGAAGCAGCCAAAATGCTCAAGAGGTTTTCATTGGTGACATCCATCCTGGTTGGCAGATGGTGGGCTGCCTTTTGTCGGCGGATCTCGTGCCGTTCAGTGTGTGTCGCACGTGCTGGGTTTCTATGATTTAATGGTTGAGCACAGAAGTATGAAGGACCGGTGCAGCGACGTACGCAACCGCAGCTGCCACTTCTGCACGGATCATCCGCCTTTCCCGAGAGCTCTGTGTCTGCGGCTGGATGCTCGCAGGGGCAGCTCCTGGGCGAGGGGGCCCTGGAAGTGCTTCTGGCGATGACCAGCTCCGACACCGGGGCCGCCCAGCAAAAGGCGCTCTATGCGCTCGCAGGTTAGCTCTTGAACCCGCAGACAGTGACACATGGAGTGCACCCGTAGGCGGGGTAAGCCAGGCGGGTTGGGGCGGGGGGTCTGTAACTGGCTGCTGTTTAGGCGAGCAATAGTAAGAAGTACAGCAGTCAGAGACAGAGCACCTCGGGCAAAAGGGTTAGTGGGAGGCGCTCAGATACTGATCACGTATCAAAGGGCGAGCAGTAGTGGGGGCGCTCAGAGACAGAGCACCTCGGGCAAAAGGGTTAGTGGGGGCGCTCAGATACTGACCACGTATCAAAGGGCGAGCAGTAGTGGGGGCGCTCAGATACTGATCACGTATCAAGGGCGAGCAGTAGTGGGAGGCGCTCAGATACTGATCACGTATCAAAGAGCGAGCAGTAGTGGGAGGCGCTCAGATACTGATCACCCTTTGACACATGGTTCGAGACCTGCAGCTCCACGGCAAGCCAATGAGCGATGCTCGTGTGCTGAATTGCCGCCCTTCGAGTCACACCATGTACTTGGCACGCCGTCGCTCGGCCGAACCAGGTCGCTGTTAGAGATACCGCAGCAGAATACAAAGGCTGCATGGCTGACAGCGACAGTTTTGCGGGAGCAGCGATAGTGCGCAACAACCCCGACACGCGCATGGCGTTCTACAAAGCTGAGGGCACCGCAGTTCTCCAGAAGCTTCTTGCGGACAGCCATCTCCCCCTCGGCATGCACAAGAAGTGTGTCTCTCCCAGCCCCCTCTGCCACACGCGACTTTCGGCCGCGCTCCCCGGCGCGATGCACAAGGACCGCCTTCGTTAGCATCGGGACCATTAGGGACCGCCTTCGTTAGCATCGGGACCATTAGGGACCGCCTTCGTTAGCATCGGGACCATTAGGGACCGCCGTTAGCATCGGCACCATTAGGGACCTCCTTCGTTAGCATCGGGACCATTAGGGACAGCCTTCGTTAGCATCGGGACCATTAGGGACCGCCTTCGTTAGCATCGGGACCATCAGGGACCGCCTTCGTTTCCAGCCGTCTTGTTGGTCTAGATTCCTTTGCCCTCCTCTTGTTGTCCGGCGCTTCTCCGGCACTTGCTACCCTTTGGGTTGCTGTCACACTTGGGGCGTCATCCCTGCGCTACACTTCCACCCTGCCTTTCCATGCCGCTGGGCTTCCCCGGGAGAAGGGGGACCCTGCGAAATCGAGGAGTAGCGCAACTAAGGCGCCCTGAGATGGTCGCTGCGCCTTTCCTGCTTTGCAGGGCGCTGCTGCTTGTGGGTGACCTGGCCTCGGTGCGCCCACATCCGCCTCCCCTTGCACCTCTCACATTCTCATAGGTTTCTCCCCAATCCGGGGACGGGGTGTAGTGTGGAATATTGAGAAATCACTCGGGGCTCCCAAGACAGTGGGGCCCGCACAAATGCTCGCCGCTCCATGCTATATGGATATTGGGCTGCACTTCCTTGACCCCTTTCGTATTCAGATATGTGGCCACTTTCCACGAGCACCTGTAGCATGACACCCGTGGTATGACAGATCTGGAAAATGTTGAACATGGTCCCCGCAGAGTCCGCACAAACTTGCCTGCCCGTGCGCAGTCTGATCGCGCCACATCTGCGCTCTGCCCTCGGCAGACTCTGCGGGAATCGTGATGTCGATATGCCACTTTTGTCATGCGTCGCAAGCAGGCGATATTCGGGCGTGAGTTTCACAGCTGCTTCGCGCATGCGTCTTCTCCTGGATGGCGTCGCCGCTTTGCTGCGCTTTCTTCGTGTGTTGTGGCATTTGGACATCCTTTGGAGTGGAGAGCTCTGCGGCACGCCTCTGTGCAGGACGAGAAGCAAGCTCAAGGAGTTGGGGTTGGCCTGAATCACGAGGCCCTCGTGCGGTGCGCTCATGACCGCCGCTCTGTGCTCGTTTCACCCCTCCTTGCTCATGCGGCGTCCTATTATATGCGACCCGAGTCGAATCGATGTTGGCGAAGTACACGAAAGGTGTCGGACAGACTCGCTAGGGCGGCCCAACACTGCATTAGATCTGTGGCGATGCGGGCGACCTCGAATGCTAACTCTAGGACCAGGGCTGATGCAAACAACCTCGTCCGCGGGGCTTGATGCAGGGGCTTGCTGAAGTTTGTGCAGCATCGAGACCTCGACACAAAGGTATTTTAATTCAGGGGCTTCAGCTTCGTCACGATGCGTTTGTGTTCACGGAAGCGCCTCATCTTTGCCACGATGCATTTGTGTTTGATTTTCATCCTGGCAGCGTGCACATATTTTTAGACCAGGGTGACTCAAGTTAGGGTGTATCCCATGCTTAACCTGCGGTGTAACCCATACTCTAAGAAACGCTGTGACCCATGCTCAAAGAAACGGTGTGACCCATGCTCAACCTACCGTGTGACCCGTGCTGTAAGAAACGCTGTGACCCATGCTCAACCTGCGGTGTGACCCGTGCTGTGAAACGGTGTGACCCATGCTCAACCTGCGGTGTGACCCGTGCTATAAACGGTGTGACCCATGCTCAGCCTGCGGTGTGACCCGTGCTGTAAGAAACGGTGTGACCCATGCTCAACCTGCGGTGTGACCCGTGCTGTAAACGGTGTGACCCATGCTCAACCTGCGGTGTGACCCATGCTGTAAGAAACGGTGTGACCCATGCTCAGCCAAGAGTGTGACCCATATGCTGCTCAAGCTAATATACCATCTGTTCTTAAGTAAGGGTATGACCCATGCTCAAGCTAGGGTGTGTGACGTGCGTTCCGCGCTCAAGCTGATGTGTGAACCAAGCTGTGCTGAACAAGGACATCAGGCCCAGTCGAGAGGGACTCTCGTCCCACACACACATGACCTACGTGGCAAGTGTGTCGGGTGCGTGAGATGAGAAGCCATTGCCCGGATCCGATGGTATGAATCGTGCTGCCTAATTTATGCACGGTGGTGCACTCTCCGAATTGTTCATTGCCCCCGAGCTCCCTCATGCTGGTGGCAGGAGAAGACACTGCGGACAATCGAGATGCTCATGGACACCCAACCCGAGATCCGGGACATGCTCACGGGTACCTTAAATGCAGGTGAGAAGGGAAGCCACTCTTAAACGAGAATCCGGTAGGTATCAACGGCATCGACGTCCCTAGAAATGTATGTTCCCTATGGCGACTTTCATAGCAACGTATGTTCTCTGCCATAGGATCACCCACTGTCGTGATGAAGAATGGTGCGATTTAGGCTAGGCAGTGGCATTGCAGTCCATGGAGGGCATTCTATATGCAATAGAGAATGTGCTGAGCGGGTATAGTGCAATGTAATGTAAAGTGATGTGTGCATGTGCGAACTTCATATTGGTAACACCAGAGTGTGGGATGTTGTTGGCCATTAATCAGGTCACATTTTAAGAGATGCGGTTTTACAGCTTAAAGATCCGATGTATTCCGACGAGGACAGCGAGTATGTGCAGGAAATCAGCTCAATTATTTTGCGCATAGCAGCTCGATTAGCTGACAATAGCAAGGAGGAATTGTAAAAAGCATATTGAATTAGTCAATGGGAGTTGTGAAAAGGATATGCCCGCATGGCAGTATAGTGCATGCAGACTATTGGCGAGAGTGGTTGATCATAATGGTAGATGTAGCAAAGTTCGTGATAACTTAAGAAGTTCATGGAGTTCTGTGTGGTAAGGCGGTAAATTAAGAAGTTTGGTGCATGCCCTGTCCACCAAATGCGACTTTCTTGTGAAATATAATTTGGGCAGGAAATAGCAATGTTTAAGTAAATTAAAGAATCATTCCCAGCGAAAGATGGGGGTGCGTGCCTGTTGACGACACTGCTGAATTGTCTCCATACCTCGCCCAATTTGGTGATGGCCAGCTTCGTCAGCGGCTATTGGTGTCCACACGCCTTTGCCAGTTCGGATCCCCCTATTCAATGCTGGAACCACAACTTTCGACGCCACCAAGGTGTTGCGGGGCTTGTGAAACATGTTCAACAGGAATATGGAATTTTACATTATATGTCGGATATGCCTTGAGAGCAAACTGGTCAAATTTGCCACATTCTCGGCATTTTCGGGACCATGGGATTATCAGCTTGCGTGAAATTTGACGTGTGCTCGGAGAAATGGTTTCTCCGGCGGCAGCACTTCGTTTTTGTAGCTACCCCCTACCATTTTAATCACCACAGACTTCTGTAGTTGTAGCTATTATTTGCCGCCGAAGCGGAAATCATTCTGGAAACAATTTCTCGAGTTACAAAATGGGAAAACACACGGATAGCACCGCGCATATTATGTGAAATGCAAGTTTATTATACTATTACTTCAACGAGTTTGGTAAAACATCGGTATATGTTACGATATGAGCAAACCACTGGTATATACCGGTCGATTTCGGTACAGGCCGGCCTGTGCCGATATCGTCGCTACAAGCTAGCCTGTACCGATCCACCGAATGCATTGGTACAGGCTAGCCTGTACCGACTGCCATGAGCCCCCCACAGTATGAGCAAGCCGCCGGTACAAGCGCGCATGAATACAGGATGGTTAGGGTGCGTATAAGGGCTTCATCGAAGGCCCTTTGCAAAATTGGGGACCTATGTTGTCAAGTTCTTGACGAGCTGCGCTTTCTGGAGTGTCTCGACGAAATGTTCATCCAAGTTCATTTTATTGACCATCCACATACCGGTCGAAGTAACATGGGCATGCAACCGCCAAAAAATTCTTGGAAATCTTACACGTTTTTGGATCCCCTTGGTTTATACTAGCCGAAGGCTAAAAGTTCGTCTCTCGCAACCTTGAAAATGCCCCCAAAACCCCTCACATATAAGCCTTTCACAGAAAAATCAAATCCCCCCTACAAAGGAGGCCAATAAAGCCGAAGTTGCCCGTTATATCGGACTTGCGGGTTTAGGGTGCAGGACCGGTCATCGGTCATACACTCTACTATAGGAAGTCATACGGCCAGTGACACAGACCGTATGATACTTCCAGACACCACCTAGGGTGGGGGATAATATCGGCCCTCCGTCCGTCCGTCGTCTCGGTCCGTCCACTCGTCCACAGTGGACGGACGGACCGGACAGACGGACCAAACATTCTTAACATTCTGATTTCACAAAATACGGCTCCCATACTTGAGCCCATACTTAAGGAGTGTAACGCGTCGGCCGCGTCGACGCCTGCGTTTTCCATACTAAAGAAAAATATTTTTTCTTCTTATGAATGCTCCCCCCTCCCCCGAACCCCCCTTCTTCCCTCGAACCGTGTACGGACGGTTCTGACAATCGTGTACGATTGTCTGAACCGTGTAACGTCCACAATCCATGCACGCCGGTGATGTTTTATCTTAAAGCATTCCAAAAAATGAAATCTGAAAATAAAAAATAGCGTAGAGCAAAATTAGCAAATTTTGAAGAAAGGAACTCTAACGTAGAGCGAAATGACAGATGTAAAAAATCTGAAATCAAGCATTCCAAAAAATGAAATCTGAAATCTACAGTGCGTGCTCACATGTAAGAATATCGGAAAATCGAGGTTGGACCGAATATTCTTAGCAAATTTCCATACTTAAGCACATCACGCCCATATATAAGCACATAACACTCGTTTAGGAATTCCGGTCCGATATTCTTATAAGACATTATTGTACCCGGAGGTACATGCGAAACGAGAGAGATCCGTGTATCGAACCGTATCGAGGGAATCGTAACTGTGTCATCGGGACGTTGGGGAAGTGGCACAGTATGACCGAAATGCTAGATCGAGATTGTTCACGTTCGGTGAGGGAAGATCCCGTGGGTCGAACGTCTACTTATTCAGGAACGGTTGTAAGAGACGGCATTATTGAAAAGACAAGAAATAGCAACAACCTAGTCAACGAACAGAAATGTCGGTATACAGTTCCTAGTGATATATTGAAAGTTTGACAGTATACATATGTGTATTACAAGTGTATTCGAAGCTACCGGGGTGCCCGGTTCAACTTGGTATCAGTGTGGTTTCGGTTGCGACTTGCGGGCGTTTTGAGGCGCGTTTGCGCTTTAAAAACTGCGTATTGCTTTCAGGGCGCTACGGACCACGGGCGGAAACGTTTGGTATACCGTTTTGTGCGCTTTATGAGTGGCCTTTGGATCCTTGGGACGGCGACTTGCTGCGATATGGCCTACCTCCGCGATATTGGGCTCTTTTGGAGCCAGTGTTAAGGGCGAAAACGGCTTATTTTCGGCCTTGTGCAGCTTATAGCGGGAGTTTGGGGCGGAAGTAACGTGTTTCCAGCGGTGTACATAAGCTTTGGATCGGCCCGAAGGGATCCCGCACCTCATATACGGCTTTGGTGCAACTTTTGTGCGCGGATGCTAAGATCATCTTTCGTTTTTGAGATTTTTTTCGGCTTCTGCGACTTTTTCCGACTTTTTGCGATTTTTTCGACTTTATTTCGAGTTATGCCGCCGGAGGCTATGCAGAATTTTTTGGAAAACGTATAAACTAAAAATGTCCTACCTCGCAGCCTCGGAGTGCACCTTGGAGCCCTTAAACCCTAACTGCAGCTCATATTTAGGGTTATTTGGGGGGGAGATAGTACTTCGCCTTCATTATTCCGTGACTTCGACTTGTTGGACTACAACGTTGCTCAGCCACCTTCCACACGCACGACCATGGCCCACCACCTTCACACCCTCCACGCCTCAAGCAGAGCCCACAGCAGTGCCCACACGGGTGCAACCTTCCCTGCGGGCCCAAAATATACCGGAGGGGCAGCTGGCGGCCTTGGGTATGCCTCTCACCTCCCCAGAGTACATCGTCCATCAGCGAGTGCAGAGGGAGGCGTACGGCAGCGTGGACCCATATGCCACAACCCAGCCACGGCTCTCTGCCTACCCTGCTGTCCTACACCGGCCCTCTCCCCAGCCTTTTCCCCGAGGCGCGTACGCAACGCCCTCGCCTTATGTGCCACCCTATCCCCAGGTGCAGTCGATGCCGTTGCAGGGAGCGGTTCACCCTATATGTTGCTCCGGGGCGGACACTCCTCGGTCGCGGAAGCAGACCGGACAGCGAGGAACTGATACCTCTTATGGATAGAGGAGGAGAGGCAAGCACGGGCACGGGCGTTGCACTCGACGGAGTTCACACTAACTCCCTTCCCCTCAGTGTGGTCCAATGAGCAGCAGCGGGTTGCAATGCTGCGAGACCCCACCTCGCTGGCTCATCAGCCCGGGGCAGGTGAACACGCGTTGGGTTCTGACAGTCTTGCCGCAGGGACAGGGGGAGGACTCGATTCATTTCAGCCTCATCAGCCTTCTGTGCCTCAGACCTCGGACATTACCGAAGGGCTGGAAGTGCATCATGCCCATAGTTCCGAGGGGGGAGACCACGCAGGGCAGGGGGCGGGCACATCAGCAGCACCACCAGCAGCGGCGACGGAGGGCACCCCAGCAGCCCAAGAGGAGGGGGGGGAGTCAGATTGCTCGACAACTTCCTCGACAAGAACTCAGTCAGCCAGACGGAGGCAGGGCCGGAGAAAACTGCATGCGGGGCGGCGTGCTGAAGGGGCATTGCTACGGTCTGAGCCAAGCGTGGTTTATGGCGGGGCCTTGGCGGGGCGTGCGGTGGCAGAAGATGCAGAAGATGTGCAACGACGCAGGGGTGAAGTTGCTGAGATTGTGGAAGCGGCCATAGCCGCTGATCGAGAGCGGATGTCAGAGGAGGATCGCCAACTGCATGCAGACGCGCGGCTGGTAAGGGAGGCTCAGGCTGCCGCGTACAAGGCCGAGCTTATGGTACTTTCAGGCCGGCTGAAAGAAGCTGAGACTGAGCTGTCGGTTCTGCGACCCCAGCTCACTGCCGCCCCACAGTCGCATGCAGGGGATGCAAGGATAGGGGTTGGATCCGGCCCAGGTCCAGTGGCACTCGCAGATACAGGGACGCTAGCAGCGGGGGGTCGGGGTGTGGAATGGCGCAGTGCGGCCGTTGACACCGACTCACGCCCGCGGTATGTTGCCCCGGGCCGTCGCCAACAGATTCCACCCACACAGCCACCTGCATCTCTATCTACCCTGACACCTGCAGCCCAGGGGAGAAGTCCTGTCGCGATTGACCGGCCCCTGGCCGAGAGAGTCTCCCAAAAAGAGGGTTTGGCCGAAGATTGACCGAAAGAATTTTGACCCTTAAGTATGCAAAAGATGTCAAAACAAGAAAAAACAAATGTTTTCTCGAAAACTGGCCTAAAGGCCTCCGGAGAGGACTTCTGCCCTGCTGCAGCCCCACCAATTCAGCAGTCACAGCCGGTTCATCCCCCTCCACCAAATCAGCAGCCACTTCATCCCCCTCCACCCGCGCAACAGCCAGCGGTCCCGTCCGCTCCATCACAGGCCCAGCCAGGGACATCAGTGAGACATCCAGAAACAAGGGGAGCAGGCCGCCCACCGGTACAGGTCCTCGTGGCCACAGTAGAGGGTCACTCGCTTTGGGTGGTGCCGGATGTTGCACCTGCCGGCACCCCCGTGGTAGCCCATCTCCCATAGAAGAAACTGCTCTTGTTTTAGAGCACCATCGCTCCTAGCAACGGTCGAAGAGTCGATCACGCGCGCAGCGGACAGTGCAATCTGCGGTCCAGATAAACCCCCCCCGTCTTAATCGGACGGGACGAAAGATACCTGATGAGGAAGGGGTGTCAAAAAACTTACAAGCACGAAATTCGACGGGGTCAGTGTCACCGTGATCGCGAAAAACGATTTCCCACCTGTGGATCAAAGGCAGGAAAAATCTGGGCCCCATAGAAACTCCAGACTGCAAATCGAAAAAGGGTATGGCGTCTGAAGGGCCTTAATTAAAGACGCCAGCGTCATTAGCTCCTATTGGCGCCCGATCACTACACGTCGTTCGGCTCATGTCGCATCAGCCCCACGGCGAGTTTGAACCGCCGCCTCACGGCCCGAAGACCGGGCAACAGGTCATCCCCACCACTCGGCTACGACAGCTCCAGACTGCTATCTTGGATTTTTCGAACGGTACGAACTCGGTACGAAACTGTTGAGAGTCCTCGATGTTCCCGTCAAAAACCATCTAGAGTTCACTCGACCGATCCGACGCGATAGGTAAAGGGGCTCGCTGATCGACGGCACTGTTTGAACGTTGGTGTCGTTTCGATACCGGTACGATCACCGGGGTACGGAACGGGATGCGTCAGAGACACGCGAAAGACCTTTCTGCCCGTCTTCCAGGCATCTTTGCGGCGCTAAAAAGTGCCCGTTTACGTACTTCCAGCACAGTTTGACTTTTTAAAGAACTCAGAAAACAAAATGTCTAATTCCTTGAAACGAAAGAATGCCAGCGGGGTGAAGGAGGGTGACCTCCGGGAGAAGTTTGAGTCGTTCGTCGCGGCGGTGGGAGGCAACGCCAGCGACGAAAACTTCATCAAGTGGCTCGTAGCAAGGGATGGGGAGGAGGGGAGCGGAGGCGGTGGGGGAAACCAACGCGGGGAGTCGAAGAAGAAGTTGTCCAAGACGGGCGGGCTCCACTTCCAAGCGGACTTCACCCGCATCATGGTGGAGCGGATTTGCGACGGGCGGCTGGACCCGCTTCTTAACGTAACGGACCAAGCGTTTGCGGCTACGGCCTTCAGGGAGGAAGTTCTGGCCTGCAGCGACGACTACGATGTTCGTGATGTGAGCAGGCGCCTCAGGAACATGATTTGCGATTTTAGAATGTTTTGGAGGTATGGGGTGTATACCTGAGCCGTCGCAAAAAGCTCGAGTGTCACAAAGTGGTCACATGCATAATGCAACATTTGCAACTTTTTGGAGTTGTGTGACCTTTTAAGGTCAATTGTAAGACTCGGAGTGAGAAAAAAAAATTCCAAACAAATATTTTCCGGCTCGCCGGCGGCCAAAATCGATGGTTTTTGGCTTGAAAAGGCCATTTTGAGTGCGCGGGTGCTAGAGGATTTCCCGTCGGTGTCCGAATCGCGTGTTTGAACTTCGTGGGACCTTCCAAGGACCATCACGGGTCACTTAGTGGAAGCAATGATGAGAAATTTTTGTTTGGGGTGCTCGCCGGGGGCCAAAATGGCCGTTTCTGGGGCCTGAGCGGGCCATTTTGCGTGCGCGGGGCTATAGGATTTCAGTTAGGTATCCGAATCGCGCGTTTGAACTTTGTGGGACCTTTCAAGGACCATCACGAACTACTTAGTGGAAGAAATGATGAGAAATTTTAATTTGGGTGCTCGCCGGGGGCCAAAATGGCCGTTTCTGGGGCCTGAGCGGGCCATTTTGCGTGCGCGGGGCTATAGGATTTCAGTTAGGTATCCGAATCGCGCGTTTGAACTTTCGTGGGACCTTTCAAGGACCATCACGAACTACTTAGTGGAAGAAATGATGAGAAATTTTAATTTGGGTGCTCGCCGGGGGCCAAAATGGCCGTTTCTGGGGCCTGAGCAGGCCATTTTGCGTGCGCGGGGCTAGAGGATTTCAGTTAGGTATCCGAATCGCGCGTTTGAACTTTGTGGGACCTTTCAAGGACCATCACGAACTACTTAGTGGAAGAAATGATGAGAAATTTTAATTTGGTTGCTCGCCGGGGGCCAAAATGGCTGTTTCTGGGGCCTGAGCAGGCCATTTTCAGGGTTTCAGGGTTTGTGCTACATGTAGGTCAAGGATAACATCGAATTTGCAAGCAACCCATGTCCGTTGCATTCCTATGGGGTTTCGCATTATGATTGCAAGCATATTGGACCATTATAACCCATCAAAGATTAAGTTACACAAGTGCAGCTAGGATACGTTGATGCTCCGCCTCCGGTACTATCAAGTAGTCCTGCCTGCCTACTTTGCGCTTCCTCAGAGCCACTTCCACACACACTATATGATGTGAGTACGTCAAACATTTTCTGCTATTGTCTACAAAGTACTCCGTGCATGTGCTTTCATCCCTCCATTCCAAAAATCTGCCTTCAACAACGAACTCGCCAGGGGTAGCATGCACTCCTGCCCCTGCACTCCCCCCCACACCCGGTGTGTAGTAGTCGTCTTTGATGCCGTCCGCGTCTAGCACTTGATGCACTCCACCTAGCGCCTTCACCAAATAATATTGGTGGTTCGCATCTCCCCCCGATGAGCGTGCAAAGATGCTTCAGACTCGTGAAACCTCCACTTGCGCCACGTCGTGCGCCTGCTCCGCTGCACGCATCCTCGTTCGCCGCTCTTCCCCTACCGCCTCCGCCACCATCGTGAAAGGCACCCATTCATCCACATGACTCTTATAATGGCACCCTTCACTATCCGGTTGCGGGTGCTCACATTGTGCGTAGCAATAATCGCAATAACATGGACGATCACGCTTCAACCCAACCATTAGGCCAACTCCCGCCCGCACCGAGTGCAACGCCAAAGTGCCATCCACCGTCTTGAAGCCCTGGCCCGACTCGTCGACATCGCCATCCTCCACCAAAAAGAAGAACCGCTGCCCAAATGCCGAGCGCCGGTTGGATCCTTGGTCCTTCGCAAACCGCAATCTCTCCAGGCAGAATTCATACAAATCCCTTGCATTCAATATCTTCCCATACCACTTATCCGTTGTTGCCATTACCGCCAAACTAGCCTCATGCTTCACCGCAACTCCCATTGCATCTTGCTCGCCTCGTGCGTGGGATGTCTCAAAAAAGTTTCGTTGGCACGGTATGCCAAGCCCTCGTACCCATTCCATCGGGCGCCCGCTCTCCACCACATCCGCAAAGGCCGTGCCGCATTTGTTCTGCGCCGCACTCCCATCCGCCCACTCGTGAATGAATTTTGGGAGGGGCAAACCTCTTTTCTGAAAGTACTCCTTGACGATGAGTTTACGCATGTGCTGGATGGCACGGTGGCTATGGGGCATGTCGTTGCCCATAAAGTACAGGTAATCCTTCACAATGATAGGATTCTCCTCCGTGGACTCCACCCCGTCCACCTCCTTTACCGCATGCCGCCATAGCACGCAGCATAGTAGCGAGGCCTGCTTCACAATCCAATGCAAGGATTGGATTGCCCGTGGAATGTTCAATGCATGGTTCTCGCTAAAGTCGAAAAGAAGGAGGCAATGGCCCAAGGGCAAATTCTCCTTGCACTTGTTGAACATGTTCATCGTGTGTTGGGCCATAAAGCAATGGTATGGATATGGCTTTAAAAATGGACAGGTTTGCCCCCTCACCCCGGCTAGTTCTTTCACCGCCCAGTCCCCATCTGCATCCTTCCGCACGAACTTGCCCGCGCACGAACACTTCTTGGACTCCCCCGGTACATGCCCCAGCATACACCCTTGTAACTTGGACACGAGCTCCCCTACCGGACACTACTGCAAGTACTTTCTTAAGTTTTCTTAAGTTTTCTTAAGTTTTTCTTAAGTTTTCTTAAGTTTTCGATATAAACCCACACTATGCATATTTAAATCGGGGTAATTAGCTATTGGCCGACAGTATACTTAAGAATTATACTTAAGAGAACTTAAGAAAATGTAAGTACGTGGAAGCTTCTTGGTAGGACGATATTGTCCACATGGCTCAAGGATAACTTAAGAAACTTAAGAATCTTATCCAAATGTAAGCACGTGATTGGCTGGAATGTAGGAGATATGCACACGTGTAAGAAAGCTATATGCTGGATATTTAAAGAAAAATCACACCCAATGACACTTAAGAAAATGACCGATGACACACACCCCACCCTATGACACTTAAGAAAAATGACCGATGACACACACCCCACCCTATCACACTTAAGACAAATGACCGATGACACACACCCCACCCTATCACACTTAAGACAAATGACAGATGTCGCATCCCCTACCCTAT
>LGRX02016025.1:0-44798 GCA_001247695.2 Cymbomonas tetramitiformis | reverse complement strand
CTCTGCACAGCCTCCACGCCGCCCCTCTCTGCACAGCCTCCACGCCGCCCCTCTCAGCACAGCCTCCACTCACCACAGAGGCAGATGGGCTTGCACCTGCGGATGCGAAGAGCTCCTGTGGCGTGTGCCAGTACAGCCAGGGCACCGGCAGCTCCGGGTCGGCCGCCTTCGCCTGCTGCTCCGGGGAGGAGAACAGCGCTGTTTCTGCCACACGCGTCTCAGGCAGCGCCATCGCCGGCGGGGGTGCTTCCTCCGCGTCATTCTCCTTCTTCATCCCCAGGGCTGGACAAGCGTTCTTGCCCTCTACGCACAGCTTCTTTCTCTTGAACGTTTTCGCGGCTGGCGCGTGCAGCTGTGGCTCTCGTCGCCCTGGAGCGGGGTCATGGCTGAGAACAGGTGTGCTCGGGAGGGGCTCCGCCTGCACTGTGGTTGGGTGAGGGTCTTTCTGAGGGCTCGGGCTCCTAGGCGCCCGCTCTGACAGCACCTTCGGAGCCACGTAAGCGCGGCCTTGCATGGCGAACATTGAAACCGATTCCCCACCAGCAGCCCGGGAGGCGGGAATCGTGCCAGTGGAAGGATTGGGGGTGGAGGTGAAATTGTATGGAGCCGGGGTGGTCCGGCATTTTAAGCCGGGCTGAGTATTGCTTGCAGCAGCGAGGGCGCGCGGCGACGAGGTCGGAGACTGTCGCCCATCCGAGTCGACCGGCGCTGCTAAGGGCGGCAGCCTGCTCGGCGGCGTGCGCGTCGGGGACCCTGGGGGGCTCTTCGGGGACTGGGGTGGGGATGACGTGGGCGGCAGCAGCACAGGTGGCATCTCCTGCCGCGCAGAGTGGTCGAGGGGACCCCTTCTCGGGTTCGCCTCGAGCACTGGCGAGAGAGCCCTTGCGGGTGAGAGGCGGATGGGGGGTGGGACGGTGAGCCGGAAGGCTGGAGCTGCTTCTGGAGCCGGAGCCGGAGCTGCTTCTGGAGCCGGAGCCGGAGCTGCTTCTGGAGCCGGAGCCGGAGCTGCTCCTGGAGCCGGAGCCGGAGCTGCTCCTGGAGCCGGAGCCGGAGCTGCTTCTGGAGCCGGAGCCGGAGCTGCTTCTGGAGCCGGAGCCGGAGCCGGAGCCGGAGTGGGTGGTGATATTTCGGCCTGAGATCTTGGAGTACTGCCCAATATTACTGCCGGGAGGGGGCCTTCCTTGGGTATAGCCCGTCCATCTACTGCCCACGTCGGGCCCGGCCCTTCGGCAACCGGCGGAGCCGGCGTGGATTGTGCCAAGGCCCCCGGGAAGGACAACACGTGGCGGTGCTGCCGTGGGGAGGAGGCGCCAGGGGAACGAGGGCGAGGGTAGTGGGTATGCTGTGGATGGGCGTGTGGTTTCGAGGACAGCATGCGCAAGAGGGGCACGAGCGGTGATGCTGCTGCGTCCGAGACCTCGTCTACGGTCCCAACATCGGCAGCAGGCGCCGTCTCTTGTCCAGTGAGCGCTCGCACTGCCACTGAAGCGCCAGCCGGCGAGCGGTCGAATGGGACCAGAAGTGGCGTTTTCAACTCGGAGTCTGCTAGCCGGGTTGTGGGCATCACTGGGGCTGGCGCTGTTGATGACGATGCGGCAGGTGGATGGTGGATGGTGGGGCCTAGGGCAGCGAGCGGACCCTCAGCGCTTTGGGGGGGGGGCGTCGCAGGGGAGGATTGGTTTGCTATTGGTACGGAGGCGACTGGGAGTACGGCAGCGGAGGCTGGTGGCGGAATGCCCTGAGGGGTGGGGACGGCTTTGGCTACAGCAAGCGGCGGCGCGGGAGCATCAGGAGATGGCGGAACATCTTTGCTGGCTGCGGGGATCTGGAGGGAAGGGCCGCGCTGCGCGGGGCTAGGTCTTGCCCTGGAGGTTGTCGATTTGATCTCCTCCTCTCCCCCAATAGGAGAGTGCTCTGCTGCATCACTGCTGCCGGCTGCTGCCGGCTCCCGGTCTGCTGGCTCCGCCATGTCGGTGGGGATATCTGTGGCAGGAGCCTCCACCTCCACCACCACCTCCTCCTCCTCCTCCTCGCCCTTGGGAGCTGCAGCGAGCTCCGAAGCGTCTCGGCATTGAGCGGCCAGAAGTGTCGGTTGAGCATTGGGCCCTACCTCACCCAGCCACCTGCCCTGGCCATTGGACTGGGTGAGGTTTGCTTCCGGATCCACTGAAAGCGCGAAGGAAGGGGGCTCTGCCTGGTGTTGATTGGTTGATGGCGTCTTGGAACTTGTCGGCTCCATTTCCTCCTCAGCTGTAGGCGCACACACCGGGATGGATGGAGGTAGTCGGCTGTTGACAGTTGGGAGGGACGGCGATAGAGGGGCGGTTGGTGAGAGGGAAGAAGGTAGGTGAGGGTCTGTGCGCGCTGTTGGCGTGGTGGCAAAAGGTGGTGGGGAGCTGACAGGTGGCACGCCGGCGATGGGTGGTGGGGCGGCAAATGGTGGCGTTGTAACGTCGGGTTTGATAGCGGGCGGGGGCCGAGCTTGGATGGCAGCCTGGGAGACCGCAGCCGATGAGACGTCTGCAGCCGGCAACATGTCTGCATCCGGTGGTGGGGAGGTGGAGGGAGGCGAGGGTGCGATGGGTGGAAGGGCGGCAACATTCAGCGACGCTCTGCATCCGGCGGTGGGGGAGGTGGAGGGAGGCGAGGGTGCGATGGGTGGAAGGGCGGCAACATTCAGCGACGCTCTGGTTCCGGCGGTGGGGAGGTGGAGGGAGGCGAGGGTGCGATGGGTGGAAGGGCGGCAACATTCAGCGATCGCTCTGGTTCCGGCGGTGGGGAGGTGGGAGGGAGGCGGGGGTGCGATGGGTGGAAGGGCAGCCGATGGCGAAGATGCAGGAGGCACTGGTGACGGCGCAGTGGCAAGTGATGGAGTGGCGATGGGTGGCAAGGGGACTTCAAGAGAGGATGCAGCTGCGAGCCGCGCTGGCGCAGTCGGGGGAGGTGCGGAAAGCGGAGAGGGCACTTGGGGGAGGGTGGATGGCGGGCTACTGGAGGGTGGAGGGACTGCGGCACTAGGAGCGCCCATCGTTGATGCAGCTGCCGATGGCAATGACGCCACCTGGGAGGGCGACGGCACAGGCAAGGCGGGCAGGGAGCAGTGCTGCGCACGGCACTCCGGGGCGGAATCGGTACTCAGCGACCGTGCCGGAGGGCGGACAAGGGGAAGGCTGGGTGGGGGGGAGGGGCTTGTTTTGGCCGGGATCGAAGGCTTGAATGGCGCCGCAGGCTCCTCCGCGGCACCCTCGAAACCAATCATCGAGGTTTTGAGTTGGAGGGCCCTTGCGGAGGAGGCAGGCGCCGTGGTTCCTGCCTCGGGGGGGGCAGCGCTGGCGGGCGCCTCCTCGTTCAGTTTCGATCCACCAGCGGCGGGCGGCGCGACGCCCGGCTCCTCATCCTTGCTCGAGGTCATCACAGTACCACCCCTCTTTTCCTCTTGCTCGCCGGCTGCGCGAGTGTCAGCAAGGTGCGCCTCTGCAGCTGGGGACGCCGCAGGCCCCTTGGAGCGGAGGGCTGGAGCCACGGGATCAGCGAGGGCTTGCAGGTGGGGCTGGTACTCGCTCGGGTTGAACTGCGGGCTGCCTCCTCCGGGCGGTGCACGCAGGGCAGGGCTTGGAGCGGCCACGCTCGAGGCCGCCGCGTCCGGTCTCGTGGTGAGCGCTTCAGCAGCGCCCGACCCTCGCATCCTCTTTGCTGGCACGTTATCCTCGGGCCTGACAATGCACGGCTCCGGGAAGGCGGCGCTGTTCGGCAGGGACGCTGCAGTGGGGGATACAGCGCAGGCCTCAGACTCCTGCGGGTCTGCATCAGGCTCCGTCAGGCCTCGGGGAGGAACCGCGGCCGGGCTGGCGGCTTCCGTGAGGTAGATGGCTTCGTCGATTCCCTTCCTTTTGCCCCCTTTGGAGCTCTTCGAATTCTTCACGAATTTGGGAGCGACGGTGGGCTTCTCCAGCTTCTCCTTCTTCTCCACTTTCACCACCTTCACGGCGTCCTTGCCCGTCCTCTCCACTTTCATGCCCTTGCCGGCCTCCTTGCGCGCCTTACGCCCTTTCCCCTTCTTCCCTCCGCCCCCTCCTTGCCGCGCCTCTGCCGCTGCGAAGGCCCCCTCCCCGGCTCCGTACTCCGTCGGGCGGCCTGAGCCATGTCGGGCGGCCTGAGGGGCGCCGGCCTTGGAGGACTGGCTGGTTCGGCCGGACCTGGCGCCACCCGAATCCGCCTGCATCGCAAAAATCGCAGAGCCAGCGAGGCGCTCCTGCTTCGCCACAGTCGCCAGGTGGCGCCACGCTCCAAACATGCGACACAACTGCAGCTGTTGCAGTAACACCTCCACGTTGCCGTCAGGAGCTGGCGAGGGCTCCGCGCCGGCCGCCTCCGCCTCTTCAGGCTCCACCTCGAGGAGGCCCGGTGGCCGCGGCGTCAGAGAGGGCTTCGACGCGGTATCAGCCTCGGAGCGGCTGGAGCGGGATCTGCGCGCCTTGAACAGCACGAAGGGCTCGCTGGGATTGCCGGTCGGCAGGGGCAGGAACTTCACACCGGGGCCCTCTTCGGAGGGGCTGCGAGGGGGGCTCCATCCGTCCTGGGCCTTGAGGCGTGTGCGCACGACCTTCGCCGTGCGGTCGCTGAAGGTGCCCCGCTTGTACATGTCGACAAGCTGGCCGTAGAAATCGTCCTGCTCCGCGGCGGACGAGCTCTCGGCGCGCAGCGCGCCCCCTGCAGGAGCCCCGACCCCAAGAACCCTCGTACGACGCTGGCACCGACGGCAGCTGAACTGTTCTGCGGTTTAGGAAGCTGGGAGAAGGTGCCGAGCCGGATGGAGCACACGTGGCAGGTGTGCTGACACAGCGTGCAGTCAAGTGTGCGCAAACGTGTTCTCGGCGCGAGATGCGGTGTTCCGCAGAGCAGCTTGCACTGGAGTGATTGCGTGCTCCTCTTATTCACGCGCACGGTGATGGGGCACGGTGATGGGGCGCGATTGAGTATCTTATCTGTGAACTTGATGCGTGAAGTAAAGACTGCCTGCAAGAAAGGTGCGGGAGCAAAAGTTTCGCATGTGCTGCCGACACAGAATGCAGGTTTTTGTCGCTTAGTTATGGTGCAGTTGTGGGTCCCCATTATGAGCGCTTTCGGGATAAGTGACCAATCTGGCGAAGACACTTTCCAACTTTCCAACATCTGCTGGTGAAAGGGATTCTCCGCAGAGGGGAGAGGGCACTGCAAGACAACACGTGGTTGAAGCCCATCCCCGAGGCTGGCTGGGAAGTACCGAACACCGCGGCAGGTGCCACCGGAGTCTTGACATATCTCTGCGGCAAGTTATCTGGGTCCAGCGATAGCGCGAATGCGTGTCGCCGTCGCGCCAAATCAGGGTCCTGCAACCACAGTCGCAGGAGTCAGGGCACAAGCGGTAGCTGTAGAGCATCGACATGTGGGCGCGGTCCTTGAGGACATGCCAAATTACGTTCTGCGGTCTGCGTTTCTGGGAAAGTGCTGCACACCGAAGCAAGGGAAATGTGAGCTGGCGACGAGAAAGACCGGCGGTTACCTCAAAGGACGGTCTCGATTCCCCCGTCAAACGAGGGAAAATGGCCCACAAATACTCCGCATAAGCTGCGCAGTTCAGGCTTAGAAGGCGATCCCTGCAGCGCGCACTCGCATTCCCCTCATTCAGCGAGGGACCAGTACGATTAATGCGCTGTGGTGGTTGTTGAACGCGAGTCCACCTCGCCCATACCTTTTGAGTCCAGGCCCTAAGTGGATACAGCTGCTAAAACTGTTGCACGCAACTCTGACCAATAATCCAGGGCGTTTCAGATTCAGGAGTGCCCCACTAACTCGTGACAGCTGCCGAGGCCCAGGTGCCACAGGAGACTAGCATGAGACGAAATTGCACTCTGCTGGTGAAGTTCGCTGGCTGAAAGAGTAACAAACGCAATATGCTATGGCGCTGGTTCGCCTCCTTGCTTGCGTGCTTGGATGTCCGGCACTCAGAAACCAACAGACACGTTTTTGTTCGCCTATAGCAGAAGGGAAAACTCACCTGAGCTTCATCAAGTCTTTGAGCAGCTTAGAATGTGCATTGCTTTCACCAAACATGATATTATTTTTAAAACGCGCAGCTTGAGAAGTCTCCTTTTGCTTCGGCAACGCAGAATCAACTACCGTTGCCGAGGCATTATTCGGTGGCTCGTCCGCCATCGAATTATTGTGAAGTCGAACAACGTGAAAATGCCGAAAGAGTTGAGCTCCTGCATCGACAGAACAGCATCATCTCTGGATTGCACGGAAACACTGTAGCCACATATTCCATCCTGTTTCTCTCCATCCACGTTCAGGTATTCACATTTCGACTGTTGTCATACCGAACCCTTTTCGTTTGGCGAGGGCCGCGCCATTGAAAGCTTGCAGGGAGCAACCACTGCAGCTACATCGAAAGCACAAGGGAAATCTGTGCCGACGGTGAAAAAAATTAGCGGAACCTCCGCAGCATGCCAGCCTCACGGGTGGGTTTCGCCAGATATCCCAGCGCAGGAATACACACTTGGAGAGGTTGGCTCGAGAAAGTACTGCAGTTTGAAGTTTTCTTGTACCCTCCCGTCTCCGACGGAGGGCCCATGCGGCGTTTAAAGTGTCGTGGTCACACTTTTGTGATCAGGTAGGTGGTCGCCAGGTTTCACGACATGTGACGCAGTTCGCAAAGCTCCCAGAATGAAAGTTGGTGACAGTGTCATGAGCGTTGGGAATTATACACAGGAGCTCGCAGAGCTCGAGCTCCCAGAGAGCAAGTTGGTGACATGACAGAGTGCAAGTTGGTGACAGTCTGAGACAGTGCCAGTGCAGTGCAGTGCAGTGTCACAGGACACGGTGACGATGACGCCCGCAAAGCGTTGTGGTTGTGGATGTCGTCGACACGTTGTGTTCAGATAGGTGGTCGCCAAGTTTCACGACATGTGACGCAGTCTGCAAAGCTCCTAGAGTGCAAGTTGGTGACACAGTCACCCAAAAAGAAAGTGTACTAACGGGGGTGTGGGGCGGAGCCCCCCACTGGGCTCAGTCTGGAAAAAAAAGTGTACTAACGGGGTGTGGGGGCGGAGCCCCACTGGGCTCAGACTGGAAATAAAAGGCATTTTGGGGGTGTGGGGGCGGAGCCCCCCACTGGGCTCAGTCTGGAAAAAAGTGTACTGGGGGGTGTAGGGCGGAGCCCCCACGGCTCACCAAAAAAAGTGTACTTTCGGGGGGGTGTGGGGGCGCGGAGCCCCCCCACTGGGCTCAGACTGCAAAAACGGACATAAATTGCAAAAACGGTCACGATTCTGCAAAAGCCGACACTGGCGCGTCAGACGAAATATGATATTTGCTTGACTTGTGTAGACATGGGGCCACCACCGTTAAGCACTGTACAAAACGACATAAACTGCACAGAACGACAGAATTCTGTAAAAAAAACCACTGGCGCGTCAGACGGAAGTGAACGAGTCATTCAACGATGAAGACGGACAGGTTTGGCGGCCCCGTCACAACCGCTGTGGTCAACGTTCCTCGGAATTCATGGTCACGAATTTCAGATTCATGGTCATGAATTCTAAATTCATGACCATGAATTTCTGATTCATGGTCGCGAATTTTTAGCTTTCGCGAATACTGCACGTCGGATCAACTTTACATTCGAGCGACACTGACCCAGAATCCCAGATTCGATCGCCGTCCCACGCAGAAATCGAACTTATCGCGAAATGTGTCAGTCCCATTTAGGCAACCTGTAACTTTAGGCAACCTTTAACGAACTGCTTGCTGGCTGCTGTTTTTTTCAATATAATATATCGACGTCGTAGTCGATAATATTCGTATTTTTGTAGTCGTTTTCCGTCCTTCCCGCCGTCCGTCCGTCCCTCCGTATATAAATATGGCCGATAATATTGTTGGAGAATGGGATAGCGCGCAAGGCGAAGCGGAAAGGGTACGTTGCGTGGTGTTGCCGTTGAAAATTGCTTGAAAGAAACATCATCCTTTGCAACGAGTTGTTTGCGGACCCAAGGTCGGAACTCTCGTTTGCATTCATACCATCGCCTGCGGATCTAAGATCGAGGCAGTTCATCCACTAACTATACCACCTGCGGACCTAAGGTCGAGGTGTGTTTGCCATGGTAGTGATAGGTCTTAGGGTTTTCTTTGAATATGCTCCATGATGGGCGGAAGCGCTGCGCAAAATCTTAAAAATTACGGTTTGTTTTGCGGTGCAGGTATTGCCGTTGATGTCGGGTGCGGTTGGAAGCGAGGAGCAAGCTAATCGAGAGCTATTGCGTTTTGCGATGAACCAAGGAGGTATCCCGGTCATCTTTCTCACCCACGACGAGCTCAAGGCCTTCGAGTCTGGCTCGTTGTCGAAAGTGTTACGAAAGTATGTAGTGCACAATTCTAACGACAATTTTGTCGTTCTCGTGGCTGCCTCTCGGGACTTCGTGACTCAAGCGAAAGAGGGCTCAAGAATTCTTGGGCTCTTGTTACTCGGTCCCTTCTTTTCCTTGAGGGATCCCCTGTTCGCTGATTTGAGCCCCTGGACATTCGAGGAATATCAGGGGTTGCGCGACGATAGGCGTGCCTTAATGCGCGCAACCCTGAACGAAAAGGTAGCCGCAAAAACTTGGTGGAGCCCCCACTTCGACCCAAGGGCAGTCGATGTGCCCACGTACGCGTTTCGCGTGCAAATGATTTTATTGTTTCCTCCACCCCTCGATGAAAAGCGAGTGGTGTTGGAGCCCGAAGTCTTGAGCCAAAAGAGCAACGGCCAATTTTTCAACGACAACCTTTTCCATGCCCTCGCAAGTCTCTTGGATAGACAAGTCTACAACAAGAGGGCCACGAGGCCATTCAAAGCGGTGTATGGGCCTTCCGCTAGTGGGCCTCCAATACAACAAGAGCAATTCGACTTGTTATTTTATGGTGGCGCCCCATCTTTGGTCTCCAAGACATTCGCTCAATCGCCTCCCACCTTCCTCCAATCGCCTCCCACCTTCCTTCCCCTAGTGCCTTCAAGGGATCCCTTGACCCTTGACCTAGGAAATGTGCGCATCGCCTCAAGGCACTCCGAGTCCGGCCGTGCTTTTTTATTGGAATACCTGGAAAAGTGGTGCTCGCGCGACGAAGGGTAGCCAAGGTGGTAGGGGTGAAATCTCCGCATCGGTGCAACCGGTGGCATCGAGCTTTGAACAATTTCTCAAGAACCCTCGTAATTTCGAGTGACTCGTAATAATGTATGCTTTTCGTGATTGAGATGACCTTGCCCCATTTTCGTGTGCAAAGTGTTGTTATGCATTACGCAATGTACGACTCTTGAAAATATGTGCTAGGGATTCGTACCACGCCGTGCTAGACGACTACCGATAATATGTGATAACAATTCACCGCATCCCGCAGTATACGGCTCTCGAAAAAATGCGTTAGGAAATCGTGGCACGCCGTGCTGGACGACGCCCGAAAATATGTGATAACAATTCACCGCATACCGCAACATATGACTCTCGAAAATATGTGCTATGAATTCATGGCACGCCGTGCAAGACGCCTCCCGAAATTATGTGATATCGAATCACCGCATTCCGCGATATACGACTCTCTAACATATGTGATAGAAATTCATGGCACGCCGTGATACGAGACGACTACCGAAAGTAGGTGCATATGTAGGATATGTATGAACAAAAAAAGCGAAAGTAACGAGTTTGTGTGTGGGGCGCCCCACGGGGCGCAGTATTTTAAAAAAGGTTTGAACCCCAGGGGGGCGGTTGTGGGGGGCGAGTTTCCCCCCGTGGGCGCAAACTAAAAGAAAAAGGTTCGTGGGGGGTGTGGGGGCGGAGCCCCCACCGGGCGCAAAACAAAAAGTGTACTTGTGGGGGTGTGGGGCGGAGCCCCCCACTGGGCTCAGTCTTAAAAAACTTTTCCGTATTGATACAGAAGAGGAGACGGGAGGGTCCAACGCAACGCGCCTTCATTGTTGTGTTACTCTTTTTCGATATTAAATATTTGGAAACGCGGTGACACATAATCGTTCAGGGTTAACTGGGATGGGATACTGGGTTGATCATATAAATGGGGTTTCACATATAAAAAGGTCGTGAGCTCATGACGATGACGTGATTTTCCAAGCGATCGGATACTTTCCTGTGAGGTTTTTCCTTTTATATCACATTTCCCATATGTACATATATAGTGTAGCGTTCGCGTATAAGTGAAGTTATTATATTGAACATTAAAATAATAAAGCTCACCTCTGCTCCTTATGATTTGGAACCGGACCAAATTACCTTACCTTACTTACTTACTTAATCAGCAAAGCGCGAATCCCAACGGGCGACACAGACGAACTTCCGATCTCACGATCGCCAGACGCTAACGATGACAGTGCCACTGCAGTCGCGTACATTTATCGCGACGCCACCCTCGCGTTATGGCATGGCATGTTGGGATGCGAAAAGCGAAGCACTGTCGCGCACATGATCCTACGGTCAGATGGCCTAGTGGAGATCTCTTTTTGAGATCGATCCGCCTAGTATATAAAACGTTAATAGCCCACGGGCGCGGTTGTATAAATTGGTAGTTATAGAAATGGATCCTTCCTGGGCAAGATGCGCGGGCGCGGGCTATTGACTCGTGGCGTGGCGCGGTCTCAAAATAGTAAAATATATTTTTATGCGTTTTGCATATTATTATACTAACTATTATAAAACGAAGTGGATAATGAAAAACGATACCGTTAAAGCAAGGGGTATAAACTAGTTTATACCCCTTGCGTTAAAGGCATATAAACCGATATACACCATAACGGCTGAATGCATTTGTCATCGTGTAGAGATAGAGAGCAGTGCTGTAGAAATCCGACGTGGCACCGGTAGCTACCGGTAGCGAACTAGCGATAGCGATACCCCTTAGCTATGACAGAACCGGAAATTATTGACGAAGGTCTTCCGCAGAGTCAGCACAATCTGGCCTCCACGTCCGCGGTCCGCCCTGCCACGACAGTGCCACGACTGCGGTCTGCACCTCCACGTCCGCGGTCTGCCTCGGGCTCGGGCGCACCGCCGCCTGCGACGATGCGATGGTCTCAGGGTCGCGGAAGACTGTCCTTCATACCAACGGGTACAACACAAATGAACTTGTGCACGCGTGCATCAATAAAAACAAAGCAAGAGCCGTTATCAACACCATCAAGGGTGACACCACTGATCTCGATCTCAGACGGGATAATACAGACGGCGGCCCCATAACAGTGAACAAGCTCATAGCAAAAAATGAAGAGACAGACAACATAGAACAATGTCTAAAATGGCACAACAAATCCAAGGAATGGTGGATTCACCTTAATAGCCCATACCGGAATATCCTAGAAGTTCACTAGATATCAGAGGGTCCCGAACTGTGTGGATAAACTCTCATAAGATAAATAAACCCTAAGCTAGATATACCCGGAACGGTCTCGCAACGGTCTCGGAAACTAGCCTACCTGTGACACAGCGTGTGTCACAGCACGAACCTATAGATCAGTCATCAGTCCAGTGTTGGTCCTAGGGGTCTGTCATAGGGGCCTGCCTGTCAGGGCTGCCTATACAGATTCCAGCACACCACCCCATCACTGTGGGTGGTGACTGGCTAGGAGAGTCAGAATGTAAATCTCTAGGGCAGAAGCCAGGGTGACAAGTCCTAACTGCTAATCCAACTGTGCAATTCTGATACACAAATTGGAAACCTCTAACCAGCACAAGAGAAAAACATACAGCCAATGCAAATCCTGCTAAACTACTGAAAAGCTCTGTGCCAGTAAGTCAGATTGAAGAATTCAAAGGTGTCAAAGTAAAAGCATAAACCAGATTGAAGACCATGTTGAGGTCAAAGTACATCTCAGCACACCACCATGAAAGTGGTGTACTGCCAGAACCAGAAACATAACTACTCGGGGTCAAAGCTCAGAGGAGCACCTCCACCACATCGATCACCGTAGTAGCCCGCCGTAGCACGGCGGTTCGGCGGAGCAATACGGGGCGGCCAAAGTGTAAGGTGTCGGTCACTGGAAAATCATTCGCCAGAGAATTTGACGGAGTCGGTGTTGCCGATTCGTCGATCACGGGAGGCTGCACGGCACCGGGGTGCTGCCAAGTGCTGCCCGACGGTGGGGCCTCGTCATCTGAAGACGATGCCGGCGACAGCGGAGGACCGTCCTCAAATAACATGGCAGGCGGCGGCGGCCCGGGATGCCATGGCACCGGAGCCATATAGAGGCCCTGTCGCCTCTGTACCCGCCGGTGGAGACGAGGCGGAACAGCACACGGCACCGTAACAAGCGGTGCCCCCTCTCCCCTGCACAGCACAGGCTGCGGCGCAGCCCGACCCGATACCTGCACAGGGTCGATGTCATTGGCCACCGTATAGGTGGCAGCCCCCACTCCCATGACAGAAATCAAGAGAATGAAGGAAAGTAGAAACGGCATCCCCCACAAGCCCGCGTGGGCGGGGAAGCCCCACGGAGGCTTTCCACAGCCGTGGCTGCGGGGAGCACCGTCATGCCAATCCCCCAGAGCACCACCAGAGTGAGGTGCTCGGGCTGGGGGGCTGCGGGCGTCGACGAGTGATTTGCCGAGATTGTCGAAGCCCGCGGCTTCACCACGAAGCTGCCGTCGGCGAGGTCCTCGTAATCGTCCGTGTCGTAACCCGTGAGATCAACCTGTCCGATGGCGGCGTGGTTCACGGTCTGAACGAACCCAGCGAACTCACCGTCCGCGTCCGCTGTGGTGGTCACCCGCGCCGATTGAAGTGGCGCGGGCTTCACATCTTCTCCCTGCGAGACAGGCATAGCAGGGGCCGGCACGGCGGATGCCGATGCCGCCGCACCACCTGCCGGAACCTGCTCCTCCGGTGTGGCCACCGCCGCGGCGGGTCCGCACACCAGAGCCGAAGCCCCCTGCCCGATGCCGGCAGTAGGCGGGAAAGATGCGTGAGTGTAATGTACCTGCGGGTTGGCCGCGGAGTGAACCTCCGCGGCAAGATCGTCGAGCCGGCGGAGAATGTCATCTCCCTCGGAAGCCGGCTGCTGCTCCACGGTGAAGCCGTAGGCGGACACGTCGATGCCGCCCACCGCTCCCGCACAAACAAAGCACCGCGGGCGGCCCGTACGCGGCTGCCGCACGTGCGAAGGACTCCGCTCCATCATCTGCTGCCTGCTGGAATAACGCGCACATGGCGAGTGCGTGCACCCCCTCTGCGTCCTCCTCGTCGATGGGAACACAAAACGCCGCAGCAGAGGTGGGCCGGTGTTGGCGCCCGCCCAACGGGCAGTCGCGGTAAAAGTGATAGCTCTCACCTTTGCCCGCCTTCTTGCACCTACCGCAGAACGGCTTCGCCCGTTGATCGTCGCAGTCGAATCCCACCGGTGGGGCCTTGTGGGTCCCCACGCGGAATCCTCGCGGCTGCTGTCCGCGCTGCTGCTGCTGCCGCTGCTGCACCCGCTCCCGCTGTTGACGCACAACCGGAGCGGCCTCACCGTGTTGCCGCTGCACGAGCTCCTTGAGCTCCGTGATCTTTTGAAGAAGGGCGTCGTACTCGCTGCTGGAAAGGTGCGCGGAGATGCCGTCCGCGCCAGAAGCCGCCTTCCCCCCGCCCGTCTGTGCCCAAGCCTGGTAAATTTCCACAACCATGGAGCGGAGCGAAACCAGTGACACCTGAGTCAAGTCAGCGGCCATGGGATAGCGGACCTTCACCGCAGCGTAGAACACGGGGTCGAGTCGGGTGTAGAGGGATAACTTCCTCGTGGCCTCGGTCGGTGTCCAGTCGGAAGCTCGGTTATCCCGCACCAAACGTTGCTCCTTAGCCAAGACCGGCTGCGGGTCAACGTTTGCGGGATAACGCAACGCGGCGTGCTCCTCCTGCTGGGACTCCCGTAGTGCCACCGGCACACAGCCCTTGATAACGTCGATGAGAGCTCGCCGTCCATCTCGGTCAGTCGAAGAATCGGTACCACGTACCAGTCAGCCAGACGAACGCGTTGCTGTGCTTCTCAATCACCAGGGCAAGAACGTCGTAGAGAAGCCCATCCACCCTGTTGCCAGAGGGTCGTCGAGGTCAAAGGCACGTAGCTCCAGACCAGCCGACTGAAACTCCGTACGCAGCTGCACCACCAGGTCGGACAGAAGGCCAGCGTCGTCCGTACCGCGAAAATGATGCTTCTTGTCGCCAAGAATATCCTCACGGATACTCTTGGCCCAAGCTCGATGCAGTCGCGTTTTGTAGATCTCGTCGACGAGCTTGGACTGCTCCTGCCGGTAACGTCTGATGATGACGGCCACGTCCGCGTCTTCGTTCGATGCAGGGTTGGGGGTAGGAACGGAAGGCGTAGCTGCCGTCGGCGTGTTCCGTAACCCGTCGATCAACCTCAGAGAGGCGTCGATGTCGCTGTCCCTCGTGAGGGATATCTTGGATCTCGTAGTGATTCCCATCTCTAGATAAGCCTGAGGGGAGGCGGTACGCTGCAACACGTTTGGGTAGGGTCGCGGAGAAAATGCGACGTCACAGATACAGTACGGAACGAGCGGTCGAGCCATGCGAGCGAGGGGCAAAGGAAGATGTCGTCGAAGTCAAAGGTGCCAAGGTCACCAGCCCAAAACACGGTAGCAGGCGGGATCAGAGCGTGCAGGAAACCGTGAATGGACATTGCGACGACGAAATCCGACCCAAGCCGGTACCCCATAGCTGCGGCTCAAAGTCGCTCACCGCAAGCTGCTCATCTCATAATCCCCACTGATGCCCAAACGCGCAAACGCGCACCACCTCTCCGAGCGGCCGTTTAGCCAATCATGGCCAAACTAGCAAGTGGAATAAAGCGTGGATGGGGCCACGACCTACCGGAATATCCTAGTTCACTAGATATCAGAGGGTCCCGAACTGTGTGGATAAACTCTCATAAGATAAATAAACCCTAAGCTAGATATACCCGGAACGGTCTCGCAACGGTCTCGGAAACTAGCCTACCTGTGACACAGCGTGTGTCACAGCACGAACCTATAGATCAGTCAGCAGTCCAGTGTTGGTCCTAGGGGTCTGTCATAGGGGCCTGCACCGGGACTCCCAGTCAGGGCTGCCTACTATACAGATTCCAGCAGCCCATGGCATGCAGCTCACTTACTCTCTAGAGGAAAGGGGATGCCAGAAGGTGGTCTCAACTTAGGCCATAACGTCAAAGATAACATTTGGCATATAGGTTCGCCTCACCTACTAAACAGGAAAGATGTAAATGCCTATCTCAAACGACACCTTTCATTCAGCTCACTGGAAGTTAAGAAAATCACGAAATCCAGCACAGATGATCACATGACCTGCTGGGATATCCTTCTACAACCCCATATGCCTGCTAAATTCTGGAACTTGTACGGATCTGAGATGCATTCGGAAAAAATAGACTGCACAGCCCATTTATTCCAATACGCTACAGGCTGGGTGTCTTACACTGAAAGACTACATAGCACACTCGAAATGGAAAATGGTTCGAAAGCAGCTAGAAACGGCGGCACTGGCCTCAAGGAAATGCACCCTGACGCGACATGGGATACCCTGCACAAATTGGCACATCAGGCGGCAAGTGACGCCTTTGGCACCAAGAATCTGAACAAAACTGGGAGGTCCGAAAAACCATCAGCAGTATCTAACTATATATACAAATGGCTAAACACAGTACGCCGCACCATCAAATATTTGGACACAAGAACTCATGTTAGTAACATTCCAAAGCAAGCCAAAAAGGCTGCCCGCACACTACCGTTTGCCTCGCTCCAACCCAAACACAATGAAGCAGCAGCCACATGGAGATTACGATTGCATGAAAATTATGTAATAATCAGAAATAATGCTTTTCAAAAAAGCAGAGACACAGACATTGAACGACGCAAACTTCGAGAAAAGGAAGCCCTGCAGCATCTCTTCTCAACTAACCTTTCGAGGTTTCTAGACACAGTCATGGGAAAGATGAAACCTACTGAAAAAGGTGCAGCCGCAACCCCAGGTAGTGATGGAAAGATACCTGAGACAAAATCAGAAAGACTAAACACAACACTAGATGAATACAAAAATAAAAAATTATTTTCTACTAACCCGAATGAGCCAGATGAACTCCCACAGTGGCTCACTGACATTCTCAAGGATAGCCCTAAAATCCCCGATACGGCCGCCGCAAGACTATTGACAGAAATCACGCACAAAGAACTTCAACAAGCATACTCGGACTGTGGTATCTCTACAGCACCAGGACCCTCAGGGATGAGATACTCGCAGTGGATCAAGGGCCCAGAGAATTTTCAAGAAGTTACTGTCTCACTTTTTAACCACATTCTTATAACTGGGAGATTTCCTAAGAGTGCAAAAGCTGGAGTCATCCTTCCAATCCCTAAAAACCCCTCTGCACCATGTACCATAGATAATTCCAGACCCCTCACAATGTTGGAAACGGGTCTTAAACTATTTAATACAATAATTGCTAACCGTCTCAAAAACAATACTCAACACCCACCCCATTCTCTTTCCCATTCAAGATGCCTTTCTTCCGAATAAAAACATAGATGACTCGCTCCAAATTTTGAATGAAGTAATTTCGGATGCCAATAGATACGACAAAGACCTCCACGTAGTTTACCTGGACCTCAAACAAGCATTTGACAGAGCTGAATTCTGGATGAGCAATTTAGCGCTCAGAAAGTTAGGACTCCCATCACAAATAATTAACATCATCTCAGACATCACCAATGATGCCTCTAGAATGGTACTTACCGAAGAAGGCCTCACAGATGAATGGTCCCTCGAATGTGGAGTTCCTCAGGGAGAAGTTTTGAGCCCACTAAGGTTTGTAGCCATTATGGACATTCTGGCAATTTGGTTAGCAAAAAGAGCAAACGGTGCAAACCCGACAGGAACCACATATGGATACGAACTGAACTCGGAACGCCATAGACCAGACAAACCAGGAAATAATGTTATTCCTCCCTCCCAAAACCTATTAGAAAAGGACACCCCTTTAAATATCTTTGCACGGTTCTTCTGTGATGACATCATGCTCGTGGGGAAAACTAAAGACGAAGTTCAAGACATGCTAGATATAGTTAATGAATTTATGAGCTTCATCGGTATTCCCATCAATGTTAAGAAATCCAAATACTCTTACAGAAAGCGCATCAAACCCCAAGGCAAAATGGTAACACGATATGACCTGTCCGATGATTTACTCATCTCCCTACGAATTTAGGAATCGTAGGTAGGGCCATGTTTGCCTTGTATCTACCTTGTGTCTGGATGGCCAAAAACCACGACCAGACATGGCCATGTTTAGTCAGTTTTTCAGCGGCGCAACACAACCCAAGTAAGGCCATGTTTGGTCGTGGTTTTTGGCCTTACTTACCCCTTACTTACCTTGTACCTACCCAATGTCTAACGCACCATACGTACGCCCGTGAATGCATGAATCACTTAGAAAATGGGTAGATACAAGGTAAGTATGGCCATGTCTATACATAAACAAGGGTAAGTAGGGCCCTATCTATCATGTATCTATACTCAAGTACTGGGTAAGTATGGCCATGTCTATACATAAACAAGGGTAAGTAGGGCCCTACCTATCATGTATCTGTACTCAAGTACAGGGTAAGTATGGCCATGTCTATACATAAACAAGGGTAAGTAGGGCCCTACCTATCATGTATCTATACTCAAGTACAGTAGTAAGTATGGCCATGTTTATACATAAACAAGGGTAAGTAGGGCCCTACCTATCATGTATCCGTACTCAAGTACTGTGGTAAGTATGGCCATGTCTATACATAAACAAGGGTGAGTAGGGCCCTACCTATCATGTATCTATACTCAAGTACAGGGTAAGTATGGCCATGTTTATACATAAACAAGGGTAAGTAGGGCCCTACCTATCATGTATCTGTACTAAAGTACAGGGTAAGTATGGCCATGTCTATACATAAACAAGGGTGAGTAGGGCCCTACCTATCATGTATCTATACTCAAGTACAGGGTAAGTATGGCCATGTTTATACATAAACAAGGGTAAGTAGGGCCCTACCTATCATGTATCCGTACTAAAGTACAGGTAAGTATGGTCATGTCTATACATAAACAAGGGTGAGTAGGGCCCTACCTATCATGTATCTATACTCAAGTACAGGGTAAGTATGGCCATGTTTATACATAAACAAGGGTAAGTAGGGCCCTACCTATCATGTATCCATGCTCAAGTACAGGGTAAGTATGGCAATGTTTGAATGATTTTTCAATTAAAAATATTTACTGAAAGTGTACATTTTTCTATTTTTTGCTCCTCTTGTTCCCTTTCACTGCAGGACTGTCTACTTTTCTCTTATTTTTGCCTTTTGCAGAAGGAGAAGGAGCCTCTTCCTCCTCGTCCTCGTCCTCGCCCTCCTCTTCATCCCCCTTTTCGGGCGCATCATCATCCGCCGTGTCGGGCGTGGGTACATAGTCCCCATCTCCTCGGAATCGTCCTCGTCCTCCGCGGAGGTTCCCGCCGGTTTAGGCACTTTCAGCCCGTCGGGCTTCCCGGAGTGGTAGTACAACAACTCCTTTCCGTCGTCGTACCTTTGTGTTGCGTGCTCCCATGGCACGCAACACAAGAGGCTCCCCGTAGCGAACCTCCCCTTGAGGAAGTCATCGAGGTGCCTCTTGAACTCTGCCTTCTCAGGCACTTTTTCCTCCACCTGTCCGAACAGGTAGAGTAGTGCCTTTTTGACCCGGTCCTGGTGGACCGGGTCGTACAGAGTCCAATGGAACTCCGTGATCTGCAAGCACACGCGTAAGTTAGTTCGAAGTGTAAACATGTCCGAATATGGCCATGTTTAAGCGGTTTCGTAGGAAAACATTGCAGGTAGGGCCATGTTCGGGTCTTACCTTGATGCACAGCTGGTCGCGTGGGAGCCCCCCCGCCACCTGGTGCCCAAAGTGCCATGCCGGCTTCTTGGGCACCGTCTCCACCACCACCCCGCAGAGCAGGGGGGTGTGGACCTGCGGGGTGAGGTCGTCCTTGTACCAAGAGGTGGGAACATCGGGTGTCCCCGCCTTCCACCTCTTCTCCTCATCCTCCACCTCGTGGTCCTCGCTAGCCATGAGCAAGGCGTGGTCGCCGACCTTGAGGCGGCCGTGCTCAAGCTCGGCCGCCCGCTTTCGGGCTTCGGCCACCTTGAGCCCTTGGCGCTTGGGCGCCATGGGCTCCTTGCCCTTGCCCGCCATGGCCTCCTTGCCCTTGGGCCCGGCCTTCTCCTTGCCCTTGGGCTCGGCCTTCTCCTTGCCCTTGGGCTCGGCCTTCCCCTTGCCCCTGGCCTCCTCCTCCTCCTCCTTGGCGTCGATAAGATCCCGCAGGATTGCCTTCCGATCCTCTGCTGCCACGACCAACACTAAGTTAGTTTCAAACATGGCCATGTTTGCATAGGTAGTGTGTAAACATGGCCTTACTTGTATAGTACTTCTGTACTAAACGGTGCGAACAGGGCCTTACTTGCACATAAGAAACGAAGAACTTATCACAAAACTTATTTCAAGCAAAGAACGCACCTTCCGTTGGGACGTCGCCGTTCTGGGTCAAACCCGCAGCCTCCACCCCGGCCTTGATCTCGGCCGTTGTGGGTTGGCCTTTCTTTTGGGAAAACACCTCCACGTTGGCGGTGGTGTATGCATGCCCGGGTATGTTGCATACCCAGACATGCACCTCCCCCGCCTTGAGGCGCCACCTCCCCCACTTGTGACGGCGCCTCAAATTTTGCATCAAGGTGGACAACTTCATATGCTGGTTGTCCCCACTTGAGCCCAACGTGGCGGTGAGGGGCATTAGTTCCGCCATTCGACGGCGGAACCTATCCCTAGCCAGGGTCTGTTTATCCAGACCCTGGAAGGGATTTACATGCCCCTTCACCACCATATCGTCTGTGAAATCAAACACAAACACCCCACACGTTAGCATCTGAACTTCCTGCGACAGGACAACATAAAACACAAGCAGGACACTACCCAAAAATTGCCCTATTTACGCAGTGTACACCCCCTACCTACAACTGGAAGGTGGGCGAACAGGGCTGTGTTCGTGCAATGTTCTAACACCCTAGCAAGTGTTTTTCAAGCAGGATTTCGGCTGGGTTACTCACGGAAGACGTCTCTCCTGTGTTGCGCCGCCTCCTTCCCCTCCTTTTTTTGCGCTTTCTGAAGATTTTTAACTGAATCCCCTGTGGACTTCACCTTGGCCATCGCAAGGGCGAAGCGGTCAAGCCCACTCCCCTTCTTGCTTTCGGCCCCCGGATCCTCCTCCTCCTCCTCCTCCTCCTCCTCGTCCGTGTCCTCGGAGCCACCGCTCTCGGAGTCGGACGCATTTAAAAGCGCATACTTGCGCTTGTATTGCCGGTACTTTTCCTTGTCCGCGAGCTTGCCCATTTTCGCGCGGGCAAATTTAAATTGGTCGTACGATAACATGCCGCTCGGCATTTTTCAAATCACTTACGTTTCTAGGGAGGGAGGTGGTGCTTCGCAGGCAGCAGTAAATTTTAGCCTTAAAACGGTATCGCTCGCTTTAATAAACCGTTTTGACTTCCTGCAAGGTAAAGCACCACCTCCCTCCCTATCCGTTCCACGCAGTACGCCGCCTGCGTTTCCGTGGATCGATGAGAAGGGGAAGGGAAGCGGGATTCGCGGTCACTCGAGGTCAACGCATTTCGTATTCGCATCGGACGCCCCAATTTGAAATTACTTTGGCACTTTCGATCGCCAGGCGTTGGATTCGTCGATCAGTCGGATTCGAATCGCGCCGCGCGCATGACCATGCCCCAGGGCAACGCAAGTTTCCGTCGTCTTCTAGTTTTGTTTTTTGTTCTCGCAAGTTGAAGTTCCACATAATAAAGGCCTTTTTTCCAAAGGCCTTTACAACCTTTCAACAAACCGTTTTCACCATTGTAGTCTGCGCCCAAGCCCCCTTCTTTTGAGCTCAACTTTGTTTTTTCACCAAAATGACCGATTTTTTTGGCACGCCCGCCTGCACCCTAAGGTATGGTCTAGACATGACCATGTTTGGGTCGTTTCCCCATTGGGTTTTGCATTTGGGGCATTGATTTGGGCTATGTGCGCCGCTGAAGATGTCTACCTTGTGTTCGCGTGAATGCTGTTCGAACCGGGCCATACCAGGGCAATTCTACTCAGGTACAAGGTAAACATCTTCAGCGGCGCAACACAACGTGGTTTGCCTTGTTTTACTGCCAACATTGCCCAAAAATGGCCAAGTTTGCCACGTGTTTTTAAACACAGATCAAACATGGTCCGTTTTATGTACGTCTTGCCCAATGTTGGCAGTAAAACAAGGCTAACAAGGCCGTGTTTCACCATCTCGGCTGTTGAAACTGCTTAGGTAGGGCCATGTTTACGCCATACTTATGATGGTACAGCAGGTTACGTACGTGGGCAAAAGCGGTTTGCAGGCACAATAGGCGATGACATCCCGCGCACAGAGATTGGCGCAAGGTGGGATTCCGGAGGAGAGACGGAGGGTCAATCCCGCGAAAAGAGCCACTGTTGCACTAGATTCTGACCCCACTGTAAAAACTGTCGCTAGAAAGTGGCACGCCTCGATGGCACTAAATTCCAAATCATTTGTTTACCGTCCATGCATCGCAAAGATAACGATTCAGATTTAAAACTGACTGCTGACGTCACCATTTCACTTTACATTTTATTTCGCTTTATTCAACGCTTCCAAATCTCCCATTCCCGGTCGCTTTCCCCATTCCCGGTCAGTTGACAGTCGCAAACGCTAAACGGTCACAGTCAACAGTGCCGTTCATGAGTTGTTAAGTATGGAAATGCGAGTTATCGCTTGCCCGCCCCAACTTTGTTGCGCTACTGCAGGCACAGCCCCTTGTGATTTTAATCACATTACATGAAGTACAATTTTTTCCAACGTTCGTAACTAAGATATATTTACTCACAAGGCGAATACCTTTTTCTTGAGCTCTTGATCGACCCCATCTGCAACCGCATCAGCTTCGTTTGCAGTCGCGACTGCAAGCTAAGTTGATGCGGTTCAAGATAGGGTCGACCAATTCACGACAGGCGAGGGGTGTTCTTGCGTTCTAGCGCTAGAAACTTGTCAGATATATTCGTATCAATAATCTGTATGAGTATATCCCGTAAGTTTCAGGTCATACCTTGAAGCATACTTCAAACAGTCGCATATTGGTTCCAAACCCAAAACATCTGCCTTAGAAATAAATTGCGCGTCTCGCGTACAAGTAACTTGAAGCTTTGAGCTTCAAGTAAGTTAAGGATATGCATCTTGGCAGTATTTGTGCCAAGTTTCGTGCTCTATGACGCACGGGAAGCCCTCGGCTGTTTGGCATCTTTGGGTTTGGGTTCGAACCCAAACCCAAACCCAAATAAACATCTGCCTTGGAAATAAATTGCGCGTTTCGCGCACAAGTAACTTGAAGCCTTGAGCTTCAGGTAACTTAAAGATATGTACCAAGTTTCGCGCTCTAGGACGCACGGGAAGCCCTCGGCTGTTTGGCATCTTTGGGTTTGGGTGTCACGTTCGAACCCAAACCCAAAACATCTGCCTTAGAAATAAATTGCGCGTTGGGCGCACAAGTAACTTGAAGCTTTGAGCTTCAAGGAACTTAAATAAATATCTCTTGGCAGTATTTGCGCCAAGTTTCGTGCGCTAGGACGCACGGGAAGCCCTCGGCTGTTTGGCATCTTTGTTGATTAACCCAAACCCAAAACTGCCTTGCAGAATTAGAGTTATCATGCACTCTAAATAACGAAACCTGGCAGATACGTGTATTCATAACAATAATATGAATATATCCTGGAAGTTTCAGGGCCTACCGTCAAGCATACTTCAAACAGTCGCATCTTGACAAGAGGCGTTATGGGTTTGGATTCTCTTGTCAAGATGCGACCGTTTCGAGCATACTCGAAGGCATGCTCTGAAACTTACGGGATACATTCGTATTATTGATACGAATATATCTGACAGGTTTCTTGCGCTAGAACGCAAGAACACCCCTCGGCTGTTGTGAATTGGTCGACCCTATCTTGAACCCCATCGACTTAGCTTGCAGTCGCGACTGCAAACGAAGCTGATGCGGTTGCAGATGGGGTCGATCAAGAGCTCAAAAAAAGGTATTCGCCTTGTGAATACATATATCTTAGTTACGAACGTTGAAAAAAATTGTACTTCATGTAATGTGATGAAAATCACAAGGGGCTGTGCCTGCAGTAGCGCAACAAAGTTGGGGCGGGCAAGCGATAACTCGCATTTCCATCGTTAATAACTAGCAAATGCGCAAATAAAAGTCATTTCGCGCAAAAAGTCATTTCAGCGCACTAACAAAGGCGCAATATATATATGGCGCTGGCGTACGAGCGGACTTCGTTAGTCTGTCGCTGTCGCTGTCGCTGTCGCTGAAATGAATTTTTAATATTTCAAATAATTACCTTTCGCCGTAGGATTAAATTTCATGTTATCCTGCGTCCTCAGTTCGATCTGAATGGTTTTGGATTCGGTCTTCTCCAAGATGACAAACGCCAAATAACGCCAAATTTTGGCGTTTTGCTCGACGGGCCTCACTGTGAACAACGACAGCGACTGACGATGACACGATGCGGAGTGGCACGTTCTAGGGCACAAAAAAATGGTTTCACTCAGAAAGTGGTGCATATCGCTTGGCAAATTCTCCGGGTGAGGGCGATGGGTTGACGACGCCGCCGCGTGCGGACGATGCCTTCAAGAGGCAACGTGTCCTCGAATGGGATGCCAATCCCACGAATGGGTTTATAGATTTAGTTGAGGAACTCTTTTGGGATGGAATCATTCTGACGGAAGAATACGACAATCATCCGGCACGCGCCACCTTCACTGACATTGAACGCGACGGCATGACCGGGTAGGGCCCTACCTGCCTTGCTCTCGGGACGAACCCGGGGCGGGCATTGCCCTACCTGCAATGGGAAGGGGCCAGGTATGGCCGTGTTTTGACGTGTTCGCCGTAGGTCGGACCGAAAAGCACGGAAATTCCTGCCACATGCGACCTTGTGCGCCGGAGGCCCTGGCCAAATTTTTGCTTTCCCTACCTCGCCTGTGTGATGTTAAACTTTCATTGTGGTTCGTCGACTAAGGGGTGCTGCGGCACGATTACGGTACGGGTAGGGCCCTACCTGCCTTGCTCTCGGGACGAACCCGGGGCGAGCATTGCCCTACCTGCAATGGGAAGGGGTCAGGTATGACCATGTTTGGCCGTGTTCGCTGTAGGTCGGACCGAAAAGCACGGAAATTCCTGCTACATGCGACCTTGTGCGCCGCAGCGCCGGAGGCCCTGGCCAAATTTTTACTTTCCCTACCTCACCTGTGTGATGTTAAACTTTCATTGTGGTTCGTCGACTAAGGGGTGCTGCGGCACGATTACGGTACGAGTAGGGCCCTACCTGCCTCGCCCTCGGGACGAACCCGGGGCGAGCATTGCCCTACCTGCAATGGGAAGGGGACAGGTATGGCCATGTTTGGCCGTGTTCGCTGTAGGTCGGACCCCCATGCCGAAGACATTGCAGCCACAGCTATTACTTCGCCCCCATGTACCCATACACCCAACTCCGAAGCCAACTCCGACCGCCGCGACATGGACTCAGACGACTCCATGCTGCCAGGTCAGCGTTCAAACAAGGACTCGGACGACTCCTCGTTGCCAGGCTTGCTTTCAAGCACTGCCTCCGACAACTCCTCCTTGCCAAGCCAGCGCTCAGACACGGACTCGGACGACTCATCGTTGCCAGACCTGCATTCAGGCAGTGACTCGGACGATTCCTCGTTGGCAAGCCAACTTTCGGATCCAAGGTGACATTCCGTAAGCTTGATTGCGTGCTGCATTATGCAAGGACATGTTTATACATAAACAAGGGTAAGTAGGGCCTTATCTACCATGTTTCTATACTCAAGTACTGATCAAGCATGGCCATGTGTATACATTAACAAGGGTAAATAGGGCCCTACCTATCATGTATCTATGCTCAAGTCCTGATCAGACATGTCCATTGCTGAAACGATGTGGGCATGGCCCTACTAACACATTTCTGATTCTTTTGCAACAGGCAACGCAATGTCACCATCCATTCCTTCATGCCCCATTCAGGCGAAGAGAAGAAAACGGTGTGCACGCCGCAAGAGTTTTTCGACATGGTGGCAAATGCGAAGGGCCACCGTTCGAGAATATGGGAGTGCATCGCCGATACACTCTACCTAGAGGACCATCCGGCGAACATCGAGTATGCCGGCCACCGTTGGGCATTGGAACCTCCCGTCCACCGAAATCTTGCCATGATCAAAGACGCGATTTTGAAAGTGGTGAGGGACGACGACATTTGTATGGCTCCGCCGGACGAGTTGAATTTGACCAAGTCCGAGCAACCCACTTTGGATGACCACGACTCCATCAAGAGCAAGGATGTCACGAGTTCCGACGACGCCAGCCCCGATGCCGATGCCCCCCCCTCCCCACACCCGATGATGCTCTTGGCCTCCGATGCCGACTCTCCGATCTCCGAGGCCGTGGCCCAAGACGATTCCCGTGCCGATGCCACCACCTCCGCACACCCGATGGTGCTCTTGGCCTCCGATGCCGACTCTCCGATCTCCGAGGCCGTGGCCCAAGACGATTCCCGTGCCCATGACGCAGACACCGAACCCATCGTCCGCGAGGTAGCCGACGAGGCCATAATGTGTACTCCGCTAAACCCGGCGTTCCCACACCCTATAGCGAGGTATGGTTTCAAACCCGGTGTAAACATGGCGCTGTTTGTATAGGTTCTTTGGAATACACAAGGTAAGCATGGCCATGTTTGTACGCGGTTTCGTGCAGACGCCGCCGCGGAGGTGTGGAGAACGGTCCACGCGCAAGGAACGCGGTAAAGAAGCCATGTGGTTGCAGTCGTTGCGTGGAGAACAACATCACCAAGGAAGTGTCAACGAGAACCATCTACACACACAAAAGGCTTTACGGTTGGCATGTACCTCCACAACCGGATCCGGATGCCGTGCTTCCTCTTAGGCCGCCTACCCCACATGATTCTACCGAACCTACTTTGGAGACGGATGAAGAGATGGATGAATTCGGAGAGAAGGATTGGGGAGGGGGGTCTATAGGAGATGCCGATGGTCGCGGCATATCCCCGATCCCTCCAAGTTCCCCCTTCCCGTCTGAGCCAGCAGGTGAGAACCTACTATTGAACATGGCCATACCTGCCTTGTATAGCTTCAGGTAATTGGTGAACATGGCCATGTGTGCCTAATACCTGCCCAAGGTGCTCGTTGCAGTCGCCTCCCCAACTCGGCAAGAACGTGACGACACCGCCTGTTTTCACGTGAGCGTGACCTCCACACGCACGAACGGGGAGCTCCTCAAAATCGAGTATGAGTGGGAGAAGATGATGTCAAGGTATGGCTTACGCGAGGTCGACTTTACACAAAACTTCCGATTTTCTAGATCGTGAGATAAATGCGATTGAAGTGTGCTCTTAAGTATGGTTAAGTATGGGAGGTAACCGAGCGGTATCGGCCATAACTTTTCAATGCCTGGGTCAATTGTATACCCAGAGCGCGCAATATGTTTAGATTGGTTTAAGCGACATGTTTATCGAATAAAAATATTTTCCGAAGTTTTGTGTAAAGTCGACCTCGCGTAAGCCATACCTTGATGTATTTCCTCAACCACATCGAAGGCATTGACTTCGACGAGTACGAAGGGTGGATGAAACCCGGCAATTTCGACGATATGTATCCGGAGGATGACGTGCACATCTCTCTTCATTGCGGCAACCAGTCATGGGATGTGGCATTTCCTATCGTGGAGTGCCTTGTGGGAGTGCGATCGCACCCAATGTTCATCCCCCATCGAGATGATGGCATGAGTGGTACCGCACACGAGGCGAATGACGAGGAGATGGATGTAATCAACGAGATACTAAAGAGCTTGGAGGAGATGGTAAAGGTGCGACCTGAAAATAACACAACAACCGCGGTGTCGCTTGCTGTTGCTGCACTTTGAGTTAATGTGGTTTCAGGTGAGGTTTAAGGTGAGGATATGCACTGGCTAATAAGGTACTGGACAGACATGGCCATGTCTTGCCATTTCTAAATGTAAACAAGGCGAACATTGCCATGTTTGCACAGTTACGTGGCAATGTCCGTCCCATTTCTAAAGGTGGTGTCAGTTTCGCAGGATGCTTCTGGTAAGGAAAACCATGCCTTCATGCTCATGCTCGATCTCTTGGAATGGAACTTGGAGCATGGCCTTAGTCAAGGATCCTTTAACGACTTGTTGGAGATACTTCGTCTAAATTTGCCGAAGATGTTCCCGGAGGGCACTCTACCGAAGAACTACCAAGAGGCCATAGGACATCTATCCATGTATGGCTTGCCTTCTAAGTCGGTGGACATCTGTGTAAATGGATGTTGCAGATTCGACGGAGAGCACGCAATGTGCCGGACATGCTCGACGTGTGGCGCCGATAGATGGGCCCCGGAGATGCTCGAGAAGCCGTTGGCGAGCCGGAGAGGAAAGTCCACGTTTCATTATTGGAACCTCCCGGATCTTCTCAAAAGGAATTTTGCGCACCCGGAGCTTTGCGTGGACATGCAAGCGCACGCCCGCCATATTCCATGCGACTTGACCAAGGAGGCGATGGGAACTATGTGGGGTAAGTGAAAATTTCCAGTTCCCGATTGTGAAAGGAATGCCCTCGTTGAAAGCCTACTGAACATGGCCATATTTGGGCCCTATCCCTCTGGAAACCTACTGAACATGGCTGTGTTCGGGCCCTGTCCTTCTAGAAACCTACTGAACATGACCATACTTACCTGTTTATCGCAGACAGTCCAGCATGGAGGCAACGGCGGGAAAGGTACCCCAAGTTCTTCAGCGATCCCCGCAACGTGGTGATCTTAGGATGTGCGGATGGCGCCACGGTGTGGAAGGACCTGCGCGGAGTTTTCCCGGTGACGTTTCAATACCTCAATATGCACCCCACCATCCGCGGCAAGTTCGTGAACATGGAGGTGTTTGGGATATGTAGCGGCTCGAAGCCAAAAAGCACGCAACCTATCTACGAGCTATTTGTGGACCAGCTGCTGGAGTTATGGGATGGCGTGCCGTGCTACGACATCGTGAAAAAAGAAACCTTCAACTTGAGGTGCATGTTGTTTAAGATGTTGTTTGACATCAAAGGTTTGATGGATGGCGCTTGTCGCAAGGATGTGGGGGCGTACATGGCTTGCATTGCATGCAACCTGCAAGGTTGGCGATCTAGCATCTTCAAGGGGATGCGGTATACCTTCCGCACGGAAGCCGAGCCTGGTAAACAACCTTCTCTGGTATTCCCTTGATGTACTGCACGCAAGCGACAGATATTGGTTAATAAGTATGGCCATGCTGTGCTAGTTTTTTTCATAGACATGGCCATACCCACGTGTAGACATGACCGGACATGGCCATGTTCGGACGGCTTCGATGATGGGTAGGGAAATGTTCACCCTGTTGCATCGCAGGTCCCGCAGAGTTTCAAAAGAGAACGGATGCCGAGATACGGCACCACGCGGCGCAGCACCAAACGCTTAAGGAAAGCGGACACTTCACGATGAAGGATCTCGAGACGATGATAAAAGCTACCGGTATAAAATTTCCTTCGGAATTCTCACGCTTGCCGTATTGGGATGAGGCCAAGGACTACCTCATCGACTTGATGCACTTGATCAAGAATCTTGGAGAGCACGTCCTTGACGCCGTGATGGGAACTGACTTTGACAAGAAAACGCGAACGTGGGCGAAATCTCAAGGCATTAAACCCACATGGTGGGCAACTGGTATTTTCCCCTTTCCATAGGCCTGACCCGACGTGAACCCATCCAGCGAAACCTATGTAAACATGGCTGTGTCCAGCCGTTTTGGCTTATGAACATGCTTGAACATGGCCATATGTAGGCAGTTCTGTCCGGTTTGTTCAAAAGTTTAGCATCCATACGTGAATTATGGTCGGGTCCGACACTTGAGCAGATGCGAATGGCAACTACACCAAAAGGACATCCCCTTGGCAGATTGTCGACGTGCGCACCGCTACGGGAAGGTGCTTGAAGAGAGCCGAGGAATTCGCGAGAGAGGAAGTTGGCTTTCCACGGGAATGGGGAGCGGGTCAATGGAAATTGTTGAAACTGTCTTCAGACGGAAACGCAAAGAAGCTAAAAGCCCACGAATATTTGGTGATGTTCAGAAATGGACTTTTCGCGATCCTCGCGGCATGGCCAAGGGACGATGACTCACCCAATGCACTCGCACGTTTGGTGGGGCAACTTTCAACGATAGTCCGGGAAATCACGGCCCACGAGATCGATCTGGAGGTGCGGTTCTCTGGTACCTTGCTCTCATGTTCCCTGCCGCGTCACCAAGAATTTACATTTTGTGTGAAGGCTGAATGCACATGGCGATGCCCACCTAGTTTACAGAGTGAACATGGCCATACTTGACCATTATCCCTTAGGAACATGGTTAGACATGGCCATACCCGTTCATGACCTTCTAGGAACATGGTGGGACATGGCCCTACCTACCTATTGTTGATGGTGAACATGGGGATTCAGGAGCTGCCGACACTTGACAAGTACATTAGAGAGTGGCTCGTCACCATGGAGAGCTCGCGACATGGGACGAGCCCTCACTGGTGGGTCCTCAACACACATCTATTATTGTGTCACGTGGTAGACCAACTTCGAGACCTCGGGCCTGTTCGCGAGTATTGGATGTTCGTATTCGAGTCCTTAAATGGCAAAATCGGGAGGTGGGTGAAGAACAATGCCTTCCCGGTGCAGAGCATCATGAACGGAATGGGGCGGCAGAAGACCATTCAGTATGTACGAGGGTTACTTATGGCACTTCGCAACGAAGTTCCACGGCCACTTGTCGTCCCCGCTCTTGTACGGGACCGCGTTGTTGTGGCCGATAAAGGGAAGAAGCACACATTGACCGAAGGCGAGCGAGCGTGCATCGATGTTTGGATGCGCACCAATGTGGGGCATTACCGACGGTTGCAAGACCTGCTTGATGCATATCATGAGGACTTACGAACAAGGTAAGGCCTCATCTAATCAATGCCTGAATGAAACACTAAGTAAACATGGCCATGTTCGTGCATGATTTCCATCCACGTTTCCACAAACTAATCACTCAGGTGATTCGCAGGGTCAAGAGAGGCGGTCGTGGCTTGAAGAAAGGACTGCAAAGGAGGATGACATGCCGTCTAGCCGCCGACGAAGATCCGACTCCTTGGCTCGGACGACCATTCACTCCCGACGAAATCGAGTTGTTGCGTGGTTGCCCCACAAAGTGCCGCAGGTTTAACAAGGTACAAGTGGGTAACATGCGATTCCGCATCGCTGCTGTGGACAAGAAGTTCAAAACTGTCCAGTGTTATTTCCGCTCTTTTTTCATCGAACGCGTGCGTGGAACAAGTGAAGAGGAAGAGACTGATAGGTGCGTGCCTTTCTGCTTATGATTAATGAGTAAACATGGCCATGTTCTAGCCCTACCTAGTAATGTATTGTGATAACAGGGCCATGTTCACCTAGTTTCTTTAGATACCCTGGGTAAACATGGCCATGTTCAGACGATTCCAGTAGTTTTTGCAAACTAATTCCTCAATTATACATGCGTGCCAGGCTCGCCCGTCTTGAAGACGTCTATGCCATCAAGCTTGGTGGGGTCGAGTACATATTTGTCAAGGCGGCTTGGCTGCAGAAGCCGACAAAAGCGAAGATCGCCATGTATAACCGGATGAACTCCATAGTTGGCCCGGACAGCGTCACTGGCTGTTTCTTTTGCGATGACCCCGAGAACCCTGACACCGTCTTCGATACCACAGAGCCATTCATGCTCGCAGATCAGATCGCGTCGCAAGTAGTAATTGTGAAGCATCCTTGCATGCAAACTGCGGTGGTTCTTGACCCTCGAGCAGATTTCTTCGAGCAGAATGTCCAGGATGAAAATCCTAGCGAGGACGAGCTTGCTTAGTACTTAGGCCTGCAGTACGACATGGCATTTGTGTAGTGTAAATAGATAGCATCAGTTTGTGTATATACATAAAAAAGGGTAAGTATGGCCCTACCTATCATGTATCTATATACAAGTACAGTGTAGGTATGGCCATGTCTATACATAAACAAGGGTAGGTAGGGCCCTACCTATCATGTATCTATACTCAAGTACTAGTCAGGTAAGGCCATGTTTATACATAAACAAGGGTAAGTAGGGCCCTACCTATCATGTATCTATACTCAAGTACAAGGTAAATATGGTCATGTCTATACATAAACAAGGGTAAGTAGGGCCTTAATTTAGTAAGGACTATTTTACTCATTTAGTAAGGACTAAATAAGCGTAATAGCCCAAAAAAAACAGATTCTAAAAATATTTTTTTCCAATGTTTTCAAGTACAGCCCAGGTACAGCCCAGGTACAGGGTAGGTATTGCCCCCTACTTACCCCTTACCTACCCAATGCCCATACTGACCTAACTTTGAGGTGCTGTAACAGGAAGTGTAAAATGTTTTTTCAGTTAAATCTTTGGAGACTGTCCATAGTAAGGACTAAATAAGCGTAATAGCCCAAAAAAACAGATTCCAAAAATATTTTTTTCCAATGTTTTCAAGTACAGCCCAGGTACAGCCCCAAGTACAGGGCAGGTACCGAGTAGCACAACTTTGAGGCCTCAAAAAGTGAGGTTACCAAAGCCATTCCACCCAAAACTTCGCTCCATATGTCTTACATCGACCCAAACCATCGATATCAACAATAAAAAACAAACTATCGGAAACTTCATTTCACCCGATTTTGGCTGGTTTTGCCATTTTACTGCCGACATTGCCCAAGTAGGGCCCTACTTGGCTCGAAACACAAGGTAAACACAAGGTAGACACAAGGTTCTAAATTTGTAGGGTCTCTGGGGGTCACCTGGAGCCCAATACCAATGACTCAAGTCCTTCCATTGATGCGAAATGGATACCCCCTGAGTCACCAGATTTTCTCGATTTCTCTAACAGCAAAGAGGTAAACAGATACCTCGGAGTATGGTTTGCACTAAATGGGGAATGGGACAAACAGGCGGAAATCCTTATCGACAGACTTAAATCCACTCTCACATCCATCCAACTGCAACACATGACTCTACACCAGCTAAGATATGTTATAAATGCGGTTGTAGTTCCGAGGATGGCGTACCCCCTTAAAGTTACCTCAGCAATTGCCATCTCCTCAAAGAATGTTGCAATTGAATTAGACAAAATGTTAGCTTCGTTTATAATCAAATATCTGGGCTGCCCAATTGACACTAATCATCAAATAATCTGGACAGCAGTCTGCCAGGGCGGGTACGGTATTGATAGTGTCTTCGATATTGCAACCGCGTCGTGTATTACTGAAACCATGAACACCTTGTGCTCTGCAGATGAACACGAATATTGGCAACACAACCACACGGACCGTATCACTGACCCCCACCTTATCTCACTATACCGTAGAAACAGCAATCTATGGCTTAAAATAATAATTCAAAACATGAACAACGAAATGAGTAATAATGCCATCTCGGGCTTCCCCTTATCACACTATGCAACCTACAGTCACACAAAAGACAAACGCTTTAACTGGTTCAGGCGTACAGGTCACATTATGGCAAAACTTGGATACGCTATCGACTCTAAAAATTACCCTGAAAATGAAGCGGGTGAAACCACATTAATCACCACCCTTCCCAGACAACTCTACATGTCGAGGAATGTTACCTCCGCAATTCAAAAATATAACCTCAAGCACACAGGTTCCTTTCTGACTCCCTGCGGTGGAATGCTAAAAAACTGGCAAGAAAGCAAAGGCTTTTTCAGGCTGAACGGTAATGGACCCCCTGGATGGCTAACCGAAATCGAAAAGGAAATGCTTCAAAACCCCGTAGATTTGGACCCACAGGCCAGATATGTCAAGAAACAATATAGAGACAACATAGTACCCCCGGACACGGGTGAGTTTCATTGGAAAGGAAATGGTGACCGAGATTCCATCTCTCTTATTCACATTACCAATATTGACTTAGAGGCCATGTCAATACAATATACAGAATACAGTAACAATGCCAAAAACCCTAATGTCTTTGTCAGAATCGAAGGAACCAGCAGTTTTCAATACGACTTTGAATATAGCATCACCAATGACGGTTGCATCCTAATTCCAGCAGGTTCCATTTTCGAATATAATGACCATATGGACCCGCCCTCTTCTGTTCTTGCTAAAGTCAGTGATATTAACTCACACTATGATTACATCTCAGACAGACAATATGAGACCATTATTGCCAGAATGAAAAACAAAACTGCGGAAGAAGAAAGTGAATACAGCTGCCCTAGCGACTCAGAAGAAGAATCTACCCCCTTCGCCGAAAAGAGCAAACAAATGGAGGATTGTGATATGGCAAGCGATGGTTCCCTATTCGCCGGTAAAAAATCAGCATGCAGTGGTGCAGCATATGCCATAAAAAACTTTGACAACGGAATGCCACTTGTTCGGAAGATGAATATCCCCCCCTCAAGAACTTTCGCCGCACCGGGGCTTCTTATCAAGGAAGATATCCAAAACCCTAGTAGCACATCTGCTGAAATTGCGGGACTGCGATTCTTACTCACAGAACAAAAAGAGAATCTCCTCAAATCCATGACTCCAATGGTACATGCCATTGACTCCATGGCCGCAATATCTGCTGTAACAAAGGATGGCAGATCCATGAGTGCCCGGGACAAATTACGTGAAGCTAATCGCAGAGATGTGCAGGCTGTTCGCCTACTGTTAGAAGAACTTGGCTTCTACAGTGAAGGAGACCACAGTAAAATTATCCTTAAATGGATCAGGGGTCACAATAATGACAAAGTCCATGACAGAGTGGACCGTACTGCCAAAAGAGCCTCATTCGGAGGGGGTTGTTTAGACATCTCCCGCTACGACCCTGCCGAGGAACTGCCATTCTCGTTATTCTTTTTTGAGGTCCCTATTTTAGGTGATATCCGCAGTCACATTAGAAGAATTCAACGTCTCTCACACTATCATAATTGGAGAACTCTACAGTCTCAAGGGAAGTACTTGAGGATGCTCAACGAGAATAACACCACCCCCACTAAAGATATTTCCAAAATAACACCTAAAGCTTTCACTGCTTCTAGAAGCAGAGAACTCCTGGGTCTCCAAGCCTCTCCAGCACGTTTATTTAAACTGGGGAAAATCGAGACTGAAAACTGCCCCTACTGCCAACAGAATACAAAATGCACCTTCGAACACATCCAACTTGAATGCTCAGGACATAATAATAGTTTGTATAGTCTTAGAACAACCCAAGATGGCGAACTAAGGAAAATCATTGCTGAAGAAATCTCAGAAAAGCCCAAACTACTAAACCCTGGAAAAGGTACCACATACATCAAAACACAGCCATCGAAACTTTTTGCACTTGCTGACCTAAGACAGGAAATGAATGAGGAATTATACTTACACGCTCTCCCGGAAGCTAGCAGAAAGCACCTTTTTCGTGTCGCGAGGTGTATTTTTTTTTGTCGTGTCGCAAACAGATCCGATTACTCAACATTATACACCGACGGTTCGCAGCTTTTTCAAAAAAAAAGCTGCAAGGTCCTGCGTTTCCCTTATAGGAGCGAAACAGGTTTTCCTGGAAAAAGTGACATCGACGTACACGATACTACCAGAACTGTCCACCTTGGGGCCCTTTTTTACGGAAACAGTGTGATTTCCCCGACAGATCGGGAGTAACCGCCCATATATAATTATATTGCAGTCCACACCGGTCACCTTAAGATGGCAAGCAGGAGAGTTATACAAATCGATCGAGCATTGCCGCCAATCAGAGACGCATAGAATATTCCTGGGGGTAGTATCGAATTATGGATATTCATGCAGAAGTTATCAGCGCGACAGATTTCAGATGGCGTGTAAAAGATATTTCCGACCGATCGCCAATCAGAGAAGCCATGAGATTAGATAAACTCCATGAATATGGGTCACACGCGAAATACCATAAGCTGACTGTGCACGTACAAGGAGCACGTGTTTTTTGTATAATTATAGAAGGCGCACGTGCTTCAGATTTCAGGGTGGCTTACATGAGATGTTTTCGACCGATCGCTCATAACCGCCAATAAGAAGTGCGAGCACCTGAGATAGGCACCATGAATATGGGACGACAAGGAAAAGGGATCGCACGACAAAAACGAGATGGTTTTGCAGACGCTGGCTAAGCCAATCAGCGCCGCGATCAGTTTCGATTTATATATTGGTAAATTAAAAAACTGCACCACAAAAAGCCCTTAAGTGTGGCTTCCTCGCGACAAATGCGATGCGACTGGTTCCAGACTTTCGCAACATGCTGACATGGCTCATGGCATGGGTTTGCGACACGGTGTACTTTCTTTTGTCGCACGAAGATTACAGTGTCACAGTTGAATGACACACCCGAAACACTGTCATCAACTTTCATTCTGAATTTTCGCTATCTCCATCCGCTATCTTCATCCAGACATGAGACCCACGCGGGCCGCGGCTGGCTGATTTCACATATCAGATATTCACTCACACGTTAATTCTTTAAGCTTTCGTTTTGCGGCGCACCTGACACCGTTGTCTGCTGTGTCCCGTTTTGTTCTGCTGCATGTATCGTGCATACTAACTATTTCCCGGTTAAATCCCATCATCCTTGCTGAGTAGCGTTTCGATCCTTGTTTTACAAGTCACGTTCGTTGTTGCGCTATGTCCGATGCCGCCAGCAACATTCGGTTGCTGGCGCCCCTTGAATGTCTTCGTAGAGGGCAATCTTGTAGCGAGGCTGACTGACGGGCTGTACTGCTGCCCGACGGATTTGTTGTTGTTACAAGCCCTCACTGACTGATATTCTTCAGGAATTTGCTATTTGTTTTCAAGCGCCTGTTTTGTGTTCGTTCTGCGTGTTTCTCGTATGGTGTTTTTTTTTCGAGGGCGATATCTGCACAGATTGTGCAGCGTGGGTTCGAGTCCCACCACTCTCACTGACTTTGCTCTCTGTAATTTTGTAATTTTGCAGGATATCCTGAATGCCTGTTTCGCATTCCTGAATGCCTGTTTCGCGTGTGTGCTGTTTCTCGTTGCGTGTGCGGTTGGTTTGTCGTTCATCTTATTTCTGACATGTTTGCGTTTACCGTGTGCAGGTATTTCAACTATTTCATGCTCGTTGGCGATACGCATGTTGCTGTGTGGAATTTGTGAAGAGTGTAGTTTGAGCTATTTTGCTTATTGTCTTCGAATGTTTGTATGCCTGCGTGTTTTTATGATGTTTGCAATATCTTATCACTTGGTTCTGACGTTTTAGCGTTCGCTTTGTGCAGGTATTTCAGTTTTACTTTTATCGCTGGCGAAATGCATGTTGCGGTGCCCAGCAACCTGCTTATCTTTTAGATTTTAGATTTTAGAAGTCAATCGTTTACAGGATTTGTTTTGTTCATACCTGACTTCACATTCGAAATAGTATGCACTGCACATTTATTGTAAAGATGTATAAGCATAGTTATGTAATGAATATAGAGTAGACAATCGAGCATGCTTTGCTAACGTGAGCACATTCTCCTACCAATTGTTAGTTAGTTTGCATATGTTTCTTCCGTAAACTGTAATATTATGTTTATAGTCCACAATCTTCTGTATAATTTCCGCAAATATTCTGTCCGTAAATATCAGTCTTCTTTGTGTCGCTGCGACAATAATGAGCCCCGTACTCACTGTTTGTCGCACTGCGACAATAATGAGCCCCGTACTCACTTTTGTCGTCCCAGAATATAATTGATATGTCGCATGGTGCGACAAAAATAAAAGATCATGCGACACAAGTGAAGTGCTACCAAGCTAGCATGTACCGACCATCAAGTTCAAAAAAGAATACCATTGCTGTGACCGCTAAACCCGAAGTGGACCATGTCATGGGGACAATTATATATCCCGAACTCCAATATGTCCAAAAGAAAGAGTTTTGGAAACTTTTGGCCTGGCACCGCCTTTCCAACAAAGCAGTCCCATGCTCACTTGCGGAGTACTCGAATAGGGCACACGATATTCATGAAGCACTCAATGCATGTAAGTTTGAATCGGGAGATCCCAAAAACTGCTACGCAATCAGAAGAAGCCTCTTAGATATTTTGGTGGATGACAGAAACCTTGACAAAAACGGCTGTGAACTTTTCTCCAACCCACTAAATGCCCACCCTAGAATTCACTCGAGAAGATGCATACCCACCACAAGAATGAAAAAAGCCCTCAGGCCCTTCTGCCATCATGGGAAAATTGGCTTTGATGGTCTCGCTTGGGATGCCTACGTGGACCCGATAACAGGCATTGGCAGAATCGTTTATGGAAATCCCCCCTTTGATGGGAAAGATAAGGGCAAATCTTCGGCGGTTATGACTACCTTGGAAATGGGACATAAAGCGGCCAACACCGTCCCTGGATTTTCAGGAACATGGATTCTTCCGCTGTCTCCCAAAAACCAAAAAAGATGGTTCGATAAAGGCTTTAAACTTGTTTTCAGATTCCCGCATAACACTATTCCATTTATCCCACATGGCTATTGGACGGGTGATGACCCCTACGTTCTTCCAGGTGGTGGATGCTATAAGGATGACTTTTCGGATGTTGTTATTATAGCTATAGACAGTGCACCCAGTGATACTCAACCAGCCTTTGACTGGAGGCCTACACAGAAAAAGATTGCCAGATGGTTCCTTCCCAAGTCCAGAGTCACGAAGAAGAGGCTAGAATACACAGGAGTCAGCCCTGATACTTGGAATGAAGTTCTGAACGAAAGCGACAAAGTACTTCCCTCTTCGCTTTGCCCATGGCCCACTCAAGACCCTCCTTATCATCAGAGTGATATTGAGCCTTATTATGGTGGTCACCACGACACGACAATCGCCAATGCAAATTCCAAGCCCTTCATAAGCACCGTGAAATGGCCCAAAGTTCTTACACTCATGGGATACCTCCCTCCTCTTTTTGGTACTGTCCTCAACACGATAGGTGTTCCCCGTGGTAAGATTAAACCACTCCTTAAAAAACTTTCAAGAATTTGTAGGCAACACACCAAAAATAGGCGAGACGTGTTTCTGTTAAACACCACCACCACCTTAAACACTGACCCGCATACAGTTGACATCTCGAGCAGTGAAACCATGACAGAAACAGAAGCTGTGCAACAGTCAAACGACTTTCTTCAAACCCTCCTGCAATAATTTTCAAAAGTCTTGCAATAAAAGATGGTTCCGTGTCCCCAAGGGGAGGGGCCGTCCCCCCCCCCCTCCCCCGCCATCCCCCCTCTCCCCGCCCACCCTGGCCCCTTCCTCAACGTCTCCAAAACCCCCTTAATTCTTCGACTTCCTCCCACCGCTCAGATTCAGCCACCCCTCCACTCACCCGGCCATGGCTGCTTCTCCATCTTCTAGAGTTTTTTATTGCCTAGCACTTAGCTTTTTCTCTAGATGTCACCCTGCTGAAAAGTGGGCTGAGCCCCTTTGTGGGCGCGCTATAGCAGAGGGAGTAGCCCCTGGTGTTTTCACTAGCCTGCTTTGCAGGGATACCGCACTCTCAGGACTTTGTCCCCTTTGCTAGCGTAAATGTTTTATTATTATTATTACGGTATGAAGAAAACTTTTACAAACTAGAAACTTTTAAGAGCTTGAGGAAAAGCGAGCGCTGGTGCAGACATTGCGTCTGGAGATGCTTGAAAATTGTCCAGGCAGGTCGGAAAGTTGCATAGGATGAAGAAACCTTGCCTGAATCGTCATATGTTCAGAGACTTGAAACATCGACCTGCGGTTGCTGTTCGAAAAGCAGACGGTTTCACCTGCCCACACAACAGAACTTCATATCACACAATCACAGAGGGATTCCGCACGATATGTGCAAGCGGTTGGCAATCGCTCTGGGACATATACTTGCAATGTCCCGCCACAGCTAATATAGCGCTTCAAGTAAGTCTGAGCAAACCGCGGACGGTTGATCGTCTTCGTGAGCAAATGGCGGTTCGCGGAAATGTACGACCTGGTGGGACTCTGATTATCAACTCTTTGTTTGCTAGAAAAAACATGCTTAGGTGTACGCGAGTAGAAATGCGCGCTCGTACCTATTGTACACGATTATTTTTAGAAAGTGTCGTACTTGTGAACCGTGTATGATTTATCTATGACTTCCTTCATAGGTTGCCCGAACCCGCGATTCTGTCATACCGGCAGCCATCGGATCAAATTTTATACTTAAGAAGCATATATCGGTTAAATGCCCCCTTAGCCACTGGCAGCCGTCGAAATCTTACCGGTACCACCCATCAGATTCCAGTAACACTGGTAGAGAGCGGCTAGCCGGAAAATCGAAGTCTCATGGAGAGACAGACTTTCGCCCCCCCCATAAACTGGGGGTGACTGTCTCTTCCTGTGTCACCCCTCGCCCTGTGGTGTCACTTGCATCTTGCCAGCCGACCGATAATAAAACACCCAAGTTATTTTATTATCTCATCTTTTTGACTGCGAAACCCGTGTGCGTCACTGCACAGCTTTCTTTGCCCGCGTGCATATATATATTCACTATATATATATATATATATATATATTTCACACTTTCTTTCAGGTTATGTGTCAGGGTTATGACCGATGACACATGTGTCATACATGTCATACGTGTCATACCTGTCAGACATGTCATACCATGTCATGTCATGTCATGTCATGTCGAGTCATATCATATATTATAATGACAGACAGTCGTCAGTACGGTCGACTATGACTGTACATGTCATCGAGATGATAAATCACATCATCTGTCATTTATTCAAGGTAAGACTTGAATGACACATGTCATCGAGAGGCCGTATGTCGGACTCGAGAATGGCGAAGCAAGATGCTATCTTGAAGTACCGAATGGTTCGGAGAAGAATGCATCTTCGCTTCTAGCATGTTCTGAACAAGCATGCGCAGTATCATATGGCAAACGCATTAGTCGTTCAGCCGATACCAGTCGTTCAACCAATGCCTTGGGTTCACAACCCAATAGCGGCACCATCTATGAGATGGGAGGCATTCGGTATAGATGAGCGTAGCGTTGTGCTACAGCAGTATCTTCGTCAGAAGTCTGCACTCATCACCCGCTCATAAGTTGCACGCGTGTTACAGTTCAATAACACCGCGCTATCTATTATATTATATTATATCCTAAGGCTCGCTTGTGCGTCCTTAACAGATGGTATTCTGCTCGTCACGAGGCGAGAACGAGAACTCTAGTGTGAGTGCAGCGTAGATATCAAAAATTTTGTGTATGCAGGTTGCGGAGCGCAAGTAATATCTGGCGTCGTAATCGCATAATATTGATATACTGCATATACTGACCGCTGTATAAGCGAAGATAGTGCGCGAGGATATCGACACATTCGCATTCGCAGGTCGCATACAACAGCTGATCGTCACCTATACTGCGCGACAAGGTGTGCATACGGCATACATGCGCGCAGCGATCAGATGTACGCGCATATATGATTCGCAGCTGTACAAAAATTCGCAAATGAGACGCGGACGCAGAAATCATCAGCGGAATCATTATCCGCGCTAAAATCAGCACTCGTATCATGTGCTAGACATAACCAGGATAACCAGGAGTGAAGGTCGCTATGCAGAGCTAAAAGCTAAGCCAATGTTCTGAGCACCCCTGGATTCGCGAGGCCGCTGCTCATCAAGAAGGTAAACGGCGTCATAGGGGCCTCACCGAAAGTCACAAGTTGCCAAGAGCCGTAAGAGGACTAAGAAATTGTCAACGGTTAATCCACAGGTATTTTAAAGATAACCAACGGTGCTCCAAGCTGAGCCAGTGCGCAGAGTACGCCTGGATTCACCAAACACCGTTGCCAGAGCAGTATGTAATATGTAGAGTTGACCCACTCGTTGCCTTCCGGGCTGATGCCGTTGCTAATTACCTTCTGGTGACACACCTGCTTAGAGCTTAGGCCAGTACACCACGGGTGACTGTCCCTGGATTCGCCGTCAGACAAGGTGGTCACGCCAGAGGAACCGCAGGATAAGAGACCACTCATTAAGGTAGTAATTCACTGCTGATTCGCTTCTAATTAGTCGGCCCAAGCGGATGCCGCTGCTAATTAGCTTCTAGTGACACACACCTGCTTAAAGTTAGGCTAGTACACCATGGATGTCCCTGGATTCACCGTCAGACAAGGTGGTCAAGCTAGAGGAACCGCAGGATAAGAAACTACTCATTAAGGTGGTCATTCACTGCCGATTTGCTCTGTTGCTGTCGCTGTCCAAGCTGATGCCGCTGTTAATTAGCTCTTAGTGACACACACTTGCTTAAAGTTAGGCCAGTACACCATGGGTGTCCTTGGATTCACTGTCAGACAAGGTGGTCAGGCTGGAGGAACCACAAGATATTATCCCACTCATCAAGGTGGTGATTTACTGCTGATTCGCTGCCGCCGCCGCTGTCCAGGCTGATGCCGCTGCTAATTACCTTCTAGTAGCACACCTGCTTAAAGTGAAGCCAGTACACCGTGGGTGTCCCTGGATTCACTGTTAAACAAGGTGGTCAGGCTAAAGATATTGCAGGATAATAACCCACTCATTAGGTAGTAATTCACTGCTGATCCGCCGTCGCCGCCACTAGGAGCCTTTTTCCGTGCAAGCACCGCCAAGTATAAAAAAGAAAGAGGGTCCGCCAGTACACCAAGGGTGTCCCTGGAGTCGCCTGTCTCCCGAATCTGCTGTCCTCAACTGCTGTGTACTTGTCGCCAAAGAGCCTCTTACTTCTGAATTCGTATCGAAATAAAACGCCGCTCCGCGCAAGACATTATTGTTTTGTAAAAAGATAAAAACAACAGTAAAATATATTCATCAAAAGATCAACAGAATAACCAAAAATACGAATTATTGTACAAAACTGTGAGCAGAACTGTCTTAGCGGTCTAGCACTGGCACCACTCACGTAAGGAATTTCCTAAGGGAACCTATATATTCCTACATTTTCTAGGATCCCTTAGGATTATATAGGATTATATAGGATCCTCTAGGATTATATAGGATCCTCTAGGATCTTAACTTGAGCTTTTCAGCTCAGCGTAACAGTGGGATTATCATCTTTAAGTTCCTCTATGATCCTCTAGGATCTTAACTTGAGCTTTTCGGCTCAGCGTAACAGTGGGATTATCATCTTTAAGTTCCTATAGGATCTTAACTTGAGCTTTTCAGCTCAGCGTAACAGTGGGATTATCATCTTTAAGTTCCTACAGGATCTTAACTTGAGCTTTTCAGCTCAGCGTAACAGTGGGATTATCATCTATTAAGTTCCTACAGAAAGTTAAGCTTGCAGATAAGTTCCTACACGATGCTAAGCTGGATAACTAAGTTCCTATAGGAAGGTAAGCTTGACACATAAGTTCCTACAGGAAGTTAAGCTTGACAGATAAGTTCCTACAGGAAGCTAAGCTTGCAAATAAGATCCTATAGGAAGTTAAGCTGGACAGATAAGTTCCTACAGGAAGTTAAGCTGGACAGTTAAGTTCCTACAGGAAGCTAAGCTTGACAATAAGATCCTATAGGAAACTAAGCTTGCAAATAAGATCCTACAGGAAGTTAAGCTGGACAGATAATAAAGCTATTACATACAAATATATTTAGTATTGCTCTTCACTAGTTGCTAGATTGTTTCGCACGTGCTTAGGCACCAAGATGGCTCGGGGTTTATTCCGGATTAACTTTGGGGCGAAAACTAGATTAAAAATGATAGTTCCTACTTTCGAATTAAATGACACGTTACATGTCGTCCGCGAATGTCATATAGAGTACCATGCGTCCGCGTATGTCATAGATAGAGCGCTCCGTCCGGCACATGGTACACATGGTAAAGCTGCGAACGGAAGGTCAAAGGCTAAGGGGAAAAGGGTTTAAGATTTAGCGGCAGTAGGAATAGTTTTCAGAAGCATATGAAAAGTATTCTAGTGCTTCTGAAAACTATTCCTACGTCTTCTATATCCTAAACCCTTTGCCTTGCGTTTTACTGCTGCACGCGACCGGCAAGCATCTTTGAAACTTCCGAGTTTCAAAGATGCGTTTTGTATTTTGGGTGCACCCTAAAATTACAAAACAGCCGAGCGCTTCCCGTTTGTGCGGGATATTCACATTTATTCCATGGCATATTTCATATGAAATATACACATAAGCACGAAGGCATCGGCCACGCATCTTTGAAACTAACGAGTTTCAAAGATGCGTTTTTTGTCATTTGGGTGCGCATACCCAAATAACAAATCAGCCGAGCGCTTCCCGTTGGCGTGGGGTATCCAACGCTTGAATGTTGAATATTCATTATAATATGAGTTAGCATGCGAGGTTGCGAAGGCATCGGGACAGAATCTACGAAACTGTCCTATGCCTTTGCCTTTGGGTTCGAACGTGACACCCAAACCCAAAGATGCCAAACAGCCGAGGGCTTCCCGTGCGTCCTAGAGCACGAAACTTGGCACAAATACTGCCAAGATACATATATTTAAGTTGCCTGAAGCTCAAGGCTTCAAGTTACTTGTGCGCGAAACGCGCAATTTATTTCTAAGGCAGATGTTTTGGGTTTGGGTTCGAACCCAAACCCAAAGATGCCAAACAGCCGAGGGATTCCCGTGCGTCCTAGAGCACGAAGCTTGGCACAAATACTGCCAAGATACATATCTTTAAGTTACTTGAAGCTCAAGGCTTCAAGTTACTTGTGCGCGAAACGCGCAATTTATTTCTATGGCAGATGTTTTGGGTTCGGGTTTGGGTTCGAACCCAAACCCAAACCCAAAGATGCCAAGCAGCCGAGGGTTTCCCCTGCGTGTGCATGTGAGTTAATTCATATGAAATATGCCATGGAATACATGTGAATATCCCGCACAAACGGGAAGCGCTCGGCTGTTTTGTAATTTTAGGGTGCACCCAAAATACAAAACGCATCTTTGAAACTCGGAAGTTTCAAAGATGCTTGCCGGTCGCGTGCAGCAGTAAAAGGCAAGGCAAAGGGTTTAGGATATAGAAGAAGTAAGAATAGTTTTCAGAAGCACTAGAATACTTTCCATATGCTTTTGAAAACTATTCCTACTGCCGCTAAATCTTAAACCCTTTGCCTTCCCCTTTGCCTTTGACCTTCCGTTCGCAGCTTTACCATGTGCACCTCGGAGCGGTGGCACCTCGGATCCGGCGAAATGACGATGACGACCTGTCTCAGGTCTGATGACATCTCGATCGCGCGGAATCAGTTCCCACTTCGTGCCCAATAACGTTTACCCATGCGACTGCGACATGACACACCCAAAATTAATCTAGAATAAGGCACTGTCATTCTTAATCTAGTTTTCGCCCCAAAATTAATCTAGAAATAACCTTTTGCCCACCAAGATCGTCTTCGAGTGATAACCCACACTCATTAATGACTTTGTCTACCTCTGTCATACTGCCTAACTCTCCCGGAAAACCTCTGCCGGCATCCTCGTTGCTTTCAGCAATTTTATCACTGCTACCGTTAGTGATGCGCACACACTCCGCGCAGAACCAGTCGGGGGCCTTCAAATGCTCCACGGTGACGATCGGAATATGGC
>LGRX02016024.1:18419-62926 GCA_001247695.2 Cymbomonas tetramitiformis | reverse complement strand
GTGAGAACCTGGGTAATCCATCCGAGAGAGCAGTGGCTCTAGCCTCGGCACAGCCAGGCAACAGGTGGAAATCTGTATAATCCATTTGAGCAGTGGCTCGAAGCCTTGGTATGACCAAGCGGCAGGTGAGAACCTGGGTAATCTATCCAAGTGAGCAGTGGCTCTAGCCTCGGCGCGACCAGGCAACAGGTGGAAATCTGTATAATCCATTTCACGAGAGCATTGGCTCCGGACCTGGCCCGACCGGGCAGCAGTTGGAGATCTGGGTAAAAGCTCTAGCACTCCGAGGAGGCGGTGAAGGTTTAAAACCTTTCCTCCGGGCCGGCATCCCGAGAACTGTCAGGTAATTGGCAAACCTATTGTCATCCCCTGTAAGTGTACCGTGTTGGGAGGTTTAAACCTTGAGCGTGGTAATGGATGTGAAACCTTGAGCCTTGGGGGAGCCTGGTAGTGCAGATGGCAGACCGGTGAGAGGCCGACCCTTGTGCTTAAGAGGTCGATCTCCTTATTGCGGTGTGTCTTGGGAAGTGTAATGTCATCCCAGACAACAGGCGGCTGAGACCTGTATAATCATTCTGAGCAACAGTAGAAGATCTGTATAAAAACCTTTACTGGTCCAACGTGGTCAGCGTGGACGTGACCTTCCCTGAGGGGGGGGGAGTTGTGCTAGGAGGCAAGCACAAGAGCAAGAAAAACGGCTAAGTATAAAACGCAAGAGTACTCAGTACGGAGTACAGTAGGACCGATCAGAATGATGTTGATGTGAGGTGCCTAGACTGTTGTACGGAGTACTCAGTACAGTTGAGTTATGGAAAGAGTTCCTGAATGTATAAGAACTCTAAGAGTAACCCGTTTCGGGGAGATGAACTGAACTGAAAAGTAAGACATAAAAGTAAAGAGCCGTAACTGCTGTATATTGTGTATTGAAAGCATGCACTGATAGCAAAAGCATAACTATATAGATTTACGAAACCGAAGTCTTGTAGTTGACCAATCGTAAGCATACCTCGTGCGGTCGTTTAATAAGTGTAGAATAGTATAAGTCCGAAACCGTAAAGAAGAGAAGAAGCCTAGGTGTAGACTCCTACATTAAGTGGGGTCCATGTGATTATTAAGCGGGTCCGTGTGCTTATCTTGCGGGTCCATGCGATTATTCTGCGGGTCCATGTGGGTATTAAGCGGGTCCATGCGTTTATTATGTGGGTCCATATGGTTATTCGGCGGGTCCATGTGATTACTTTATTGGTCCATACGATTATTCGGCGGGTCCATGCGGTTATTAAGTGGAGTCCATGTGATTATTAAGCGGGTCCGTGCGATTACTTTGTGGGTCCATATGGTTATCCGGCGGGTCCATGCGAATATTATGTGGGTCCGTGCGATTATTCGACGGGTCCATGTGGTTATTCAGCGGGTTTATATATATGTGGGTATTAAGTGGGTCCGTGCTAGGTCCATGCTGGGTCCAATACATGGACTAGATGTGTTGGACATGGGTCCAGTGGCAGGTACACATGCGGGACCAATGCGGGACCAATGCGGGACCAATGTGGAACCAGTATATAAAAATGTACATTATTTACCAGTAACGAAACTGCAGCTAATAAGCAACTTCGGCTATTTAACAATATTAGTCTTCAGTTTCGCCACTGGCCTTACTACTCTCGCTACCACTACCACTATCGTCGTCGGCATCATCCTTGTCCTGTGCCTCCCCCTCGTCCTGCACATCCTCGTCCCCGTTTCCATCGTTCTTTCCGCCATCATCGTCATCCTCAACATCGGCCCCCCCGCCATCCCCGGTCTCCTCCATAGCCTCCACCACCTCCTCGGTCTGCTCGTTATTCTCCACTTCAGCTGCCTTCTTCTTTCTTTTCTTTTTTTCCTCCGCTTCATTACTCCCTTCCTTTTTTCGCTTGGCCTTGACGAGATTCTCCTTCGCCCCCTTTTCTCGGGCTGCTTTCGCCGCAAGGCTGGCAGCAACACGCTCAGCAGCTTCCTTGCTTGTCTGAACCTTCAAGCCAGCGAAAACCTTGGAAGCATTTTTGGAAAGCTTCACATGGTGCACTGGCAACCTGCACGCGTAAACACACCACACAACACAACTGTGACTTAGTATACTGGGGCGGGGTTGGGGCGACACGTGGGACCATACAGAACGTACGGGGGCGGGATGGGGGCAGAACACCGGACCGTGCGGGACCCAGGTTTACAGGGGTGGGGGCATAACGTGCGAAGGGGGTAGAAATACTTACCACACCAGGAGTCCTTCCTCCATGATGGAGGTGGCGTCGTGCTGGAGATCCTCCTCCTTTATCTTCTTCTCGGCGTTCGTGGGGAGCGCCAGCAACTTCGCGATGGACTCCTGGTGCATCGCTAGGATTCGGTCGTGGTGGTCCCCCGCGACGCCCTTCTCGTCGTGGGGCGACGGTTTGATTCCAAACTTGAGGAGGACCTCCACGACGTCCCTGGGAATAATCCCCCCCTTGGGAATATTGACACTGGTACCTCCAGGGACGCCCTCCACGACCCCGTAGCATAGCTCGAACCGCTCCTTGTCGTAGTCGAGGAGGTCCATTGCGAAGTCCTCGGGGTACGGGGAAACGTTTTTTGAGCGGCAGCGGTGGACTGACACAAATGACCCGGCTACCAGTTTTGAATCATCCGCCTGCGACCCAGCACCAAACCACCAGCAGTCAGGGACATACCCACACGCACACACTGCAGTTCAGCTGCAGCAGCCCTACCACACAGTGGGTCGGTCCAGTATGGGTTCGGTACGAGGGCTACCCGTGGTCCCTGTACCGCCCCTCTTAAAACAAAGGGGTCCAGGGGGTAAAAACATAACAGGTAAGTTTCCTTACCAGTGGCTATACGATCCCGCTCTGTTTGTCATCCCGCTCTTTGCCTTTGCCCTGCTTGTCGGCACCGTTTGGGGCAGGAACATTCTCGCCTCGATCCTTCCCCAGTACGTCGGCGGGCTTCACTACCAGCACGTCGGCGGGCTTCACGTACTGTACACCCTCGAGTGCCCAAAAGGCATCGAAGAGGGGGCCCTCGGTGGGCTGCCCAGCGTCAAAGAACTTGAGCACCGTCTCGGTGATCTGCTTGCTGGGCAGCTCGCCCGTGCCGTCCGAAGCGACACGGACTCCGCGGGCCGGGCCGTCAAAGCGCTGAAAAAACCCCTTGGGGCATTCTTTGGTGGCTTTTAATTTCCACCGCCCCAGGGTGGTCACCTGACATTTCATGTAGGTGAGGCGATTTTTGATGTATTCGCGGACGCACTCGTAGGAGAAGCCAGGAGTAGCCGTTTTAATCTTCTCCACGGCGTCGTCCTGGCTGTCTCCGTCCACAGTTGATATGGTGCAGCCACTGGTCCACACCCCACTTTTGAGGTTGTTGCTGCAGACCAAATTTGTGGAGCGCTGCAAGGACTTCACCAGATGCTGCGGGGCCTCCTTGGCGAATGTGGAATACCCCCGCCGCATCGCCAGGAGTGCTGCCATCGGCAGCCGCTTCCACCTTGACCCCCGGGTGAGGCGTAGGCACAGCAGCAGAAGCACCTACTGCCGCCAGCTGCTGACGTAGGCCCTGCATTTCTGTCTGCTGTGCGGCGAACTGCCGCATGAGCTCCGCTAGCTGGGTGTTCTCCGACTGCGGGAGTGTGGTCTGAGTTACTTTCTTCGCGGGTTTACCCCCGCCCCGGGTCTTACGTACGAGTCTTACCATGATGTCTGTGCTGGCGGGTGGGCGGTGAACGAACGGTTCGTTCGTTTGACTGACGGCGGGTAGTGACGGTACTGGTGCGAGGAACGAAGGTCTGTGGGAGAACTTTGACTTTCTGCGCTTCTAAGGCGCCGCCAGGCGAGGGATGGTACCAGGGTGGACAACATTGGTCCCATCGTGGTCCTAGGAGGGTCCACGCGATCAGATAGAGTCAACGCGCGGGATTTCGGGATTTTTCGAAATTCGAATTCGAATATCATTATAAAGTGCTCTCTGTTGGTCAGTTGGCCATCTTCGTGGGTGCTTGGCCGAGTGGTCAAATGTTGGTAAGCCGAATGCGTTACGCGCGGTTGGTAAGGGGTTCGATTCCCCTTGGAGGCATGGGCATCCACGATACCCCTTGTGTTCTAGCGATATGAGGCGACACTAGTGCACAAGGGGCGTCGTGGGTGCCCACCCACGCCTTCATGCCTTTTTAAGTTTCAGTAACTCATGGAGACCGTCCGATTAAGATTGGCAGGTTCATCTGGTCCGTCGTTGCACAGTCCGCTGGGAAGCAATCCCACAGAGTGCCTGTTCTTCGATTTTCCCCCTTTGGTTCGTTAAAAAAATCGCGTGCGCACAACAATGCCGATATCTCACGGGAAAAAAACATTTTTGCTTTTTTGTTTGGCAGGATATATTGCAATCAACCTGCCCCTTTTAGTGCCCATTTTTGTTTTCTTTCGCGATTTTCGCCACCTCTCAACTAGGAATTTTTACACCGCTGCTTGCCTCGCCGACGTTCTTTAGATAGGTCCACGTGAGGTCCATGTGACCAGAATCCCCCAAAATGTGAAACTGTGCGTCGGTCCCATAGGCTTCATCACGGGTCCATGCCGTCGGTCCAACAGTGGTCCGATGTATTATTTGGCAAGTCCACGCGAGGTCCATGCATGGTCAGACATTTTTGCACCACATGGACCCTGCCCCATGGCCGAATGAAGCGTGCGGTCAAAACGCGATCGAGTCCGGTGGCCAGCATCATGAAGAATACAATATATAGAGTTGGAGCGCCTCGTAAACCTTTGTCGCGGGTTGAGCGATTTGGCGCGAGGATCGAGGCCACCTGTATATCCACTCCCCGAACCTTCGCGGGTTTCAATGATGCTCAAATCCGGAGTGGAGCGTCAAGGCAGGAACACACTGCTATCAGAAGGTATGTGATACCGTGCCGCCCCTGTTGAGTCAACATGCCGGACCCGTCGGTCCTGGATCCCGCCCCGGCCCCGCCCCATGTATTGCAGTTCGATTTCATGCTAGCTACAATCTTAAAATAAAGTTCGATATTTTGGGCTTCAGATACCATTAAGGACATCAAATCCTGGCTGCTGCTTCATTTCGATTGGTTTGCCGAACTTCGACATCAGTTTGAATTGGCTGCAGCACGCATCAGGGCGGAAAATCAGCGATCTCGACGGTTTGTACCCACACTTGCATCACTTTTACAGCCTGTCGCGCTCGCTACTCGTCCTTTGTTGGAACCATCGGATGTTCCCATCGGGGCGGCACGTAGGACCGGCACGGGACCCGCATCGGACTAATGTCTTCACCTGATTCACAAAACAGGTTACATCAACAACGTGTTCGTCGGCAACAACGTGTCCGTCGGCAACGACGTGCTGGAGACCCCGTTGCCCCGTTGCGTCTGGTAGCGCCTACCTTCGAGGACGCCAGCACGTGGAGGAAGGAGCCGAACCCCCATGGCGAAGGAATGGTCGTGAAACAATTTACCACGGAAGAGACCATTGTCCCCATGCGCGGTTGAACATGGAGGGAAGCACGCGAGGACGGACCCCGCGAGGATGGACCCCGTGGCTGACCTGAATGAAGAGGCAATTATGTTTGTTGAGGCATACGGAGCGCCAAGGTGCTCTGTCCACGGAGTAGGCGGCGGCCCAACAGGAAAGTGCAGCGTTTGTGATAGGGCAAATATGCTCGCTGGGCATTGGGGAGAGATGGCGATTTGCGGTTCCGACATTGACCGGTTGTACCCTCGGACGTCGGCTCGTGCATATTTGTCTGACACCTTGATCAATGTATATGCCAAAAAGATGATTGAGGAGGCTACAATGGCTGATTGCAACATGAAGTGCGTGGCCATTAAGTGCGAGGCGTTCACATTGATCGTCCCGTTCATTGAGATGCCGCTGGTGAATTGGATCGGGAAGACAGCGAGGGTGACGGTACGATTTCGGCAAAGCCAGATGCCTCTACAAATTTAAAAAAGGCGTGTGTGCATGAAGCCAACATTGTATTTTTGTGTTCTGCTTTTAAAAAAACATCATCCCAAGGAGTGGTAGTCCAAGAGGAAGAAACCATGAAGGTATTGTATTACGGGGCTCAATGTGAGAATTGCAAAGTTCAAAGAGCTTTTATGTTTTTGAAGTATACGGAACCACTTAAGATCATTGAATGACGGCATCTGCAAGCAGGTGCAAGAAGTCAGGATGAATGCGCATGGGAAGATGCGTGGAGCGTACAGTTATTTCGATACGTCACAACTGGGAGCAGAGTGGGGAACGCACGATGCGATATTTGTGCCAATCCATGTCTATTTGTATTGGACATTGGGTGTTTTATATCCGAAGGAACAGAGAGTTGAATACTTTGATTCCTTACATCACCAGCAGCGGAAAGCATTCATGGTGGAATGTTTAAAACGCATTTTGTGTGAGCGAACCAACGCAATTGGGCAACGGCATCGAGCGAGTCACGTGAACATCACCGGAGACACAGTGCACTCGCGTGATCTTACTAGTAGCCAACACCGAAATTCTGTTGATTGCGGTGTTTTTTGTTAGCAAACATGCATGCGATCGCCAACGGGATTAACCATGAAGAAGTGAAAGAGGAAGACACGAAGGTCCGTAGATTGCACATGATTAGAGAGATGCGCTTAGGTTGGCGGGCGGCAATGTAAATAAGGCATGTATATAAATCAAGGTATGTCTTACGCAAGGTCGACTTTACACAAAACTTCTGATTTTCTAGATCGTGAGATATAAGTGATTTAAGTATCCACTTAAGTATGGTTAAGTATGGGAGATAACTGAGCAGTATCGACCATAACTTTTCAATGCCTGGGTCAATTGTATACCTGGAGCGTGCAATATGTTCATAATGCTTTGAGCGACATGTTTATCGAATAAAAATATTTTCGGAAGTTTTGTGTAAAGTCGACCTCGCGTAAGACATACCTTGAAATGTAAAGGTGTGTGGGGCATGCAATAATTTGGGGTAGGATTGTTGGTGATACAAGTAAACACGTGTTTCAGAAATGTGACCGTGGCAAGGAGAGTGTGGGCAAGTCCCCGACTACACAAAGGTATCGGGTTGGCAGCCCAAAATTTGTGTGGATCCCTTCTTGTGTGGCTACTACCCAAATTCAAAGTCCTACCATAAGGACCTACGTGCAAATGTGTTTTCCTCGCATAAACATCACGTAATTGGTTCAACGTGCGATCACCCATCCAATTTATGAGTCAAATGAATATTTCACAGTTGTGGGTGCATGCATAGGGTGACCTTTGGAGTGCTTAAATTGCGCACGCTTTGGTGATGGTTTTTTCAAATTTCAGCAAAAAAAGCTAGGTCCTACCATAAGGACCTACATTTAAGCCCGGCTATCCGCTTCACAATAGGTCCTACGAAAATTTCGAGGCCTGTGTCGTCAAGTTCTCGAGCTGCTCTTTCCGTAGTGTCTTGTCAAAAATTCCATCCGAGTTCATCTTGGCCCTCAAAATAGTGGTTGAAGCAGCATTGGATGTCAAAGCTGGAAAAGGCACTAAATCGCCCAAAATAATAATGCCCTTCGTCCGGCTCAACGATGAATGCACGCCAAAATATCGCACATTCTGCCTATGTAGATGGCTCGAAAATTCAATTATTGTGTCTATATGGCGACAATAGCGAGGTAATAGTGTGTAAGCGGCATGTGCGCATTCAATATAGCATCCCCGACTTCAGACCAAAGCCAAAATTGACTCTTAAAGTTTATGACATTTGACTAAAAATGATGAGACAGGTTGATTGGGGTGCAGCTAGATGTCCGCTATGAGGTTATCGACTTGTGCTCTATTCTAAACGTGATTGTATACTGTATAATGCTACGGTGCTACTGGATCATTGGACGCATGCTCAGCCTCCATAGTCTGTCGGCGAAAAATTATGAAAGATGTGCTATTACTTTAAGAGATTTTTGGCTTTAGAAAAGTTCTCGACGATTTTTTACGCTACCCGTGCCTAATACGGGTAGTGTAGCATCCCGCTTGGGTTAAAACTCGGCAAGTGGGAAAGAGGGGACTGAGTTCAGGTCCTAAATATGACATAAACCGGAGGGTAGCCATTCACGATACCAATAGGACACCTTGAAAAATTATTGAAAAAGTGGTCCTTATGGTAGGACCTACAGCGTTCTAGGTCCTACCGTAAGGACCATCGGGTAGTAGCCATGTGGCGGGCCATGGGCATTCCAAGCAAGGAGGCAACTTTCTTGATTCAATCTTTAGCCACACACCGTGGAAAGCAAGGGGGGTTGAGTAGCGGTGTTGAGCGGCAATTATAGGTTGAATACCCTTCCAGAGGGTTGTCTACTTGGGAGGAATGCCCGTCACTTGCCTGAGTACACTTAATAATGGATAAGATGAGTATAGGGTTAGAGGGGGTGCATATAACTTGCAATGAAGTGCCACGGAATGCATTTTGAGCTGAAAAAGTCGTTGAGCCGGCCACACGAGGCATTTTCAGGGGCTGAAAAGTCGTTTTCAGGCTACGCAAAGCATTTTCCGGGCCTGTAAAGCGACCTCGGTCTGTAAAGCATTTTCAGGCCCCGAAAAGTCGTTCCAGGCCCTGAATAGTCTTTTTTTTCAGGGCACGAATTGTTTCGAGGCCCGAAAAGGCATTTGTAGGCCTGATATGAATTTTCAGGGCTTGGAACACTGTAAAAGTTCAGGCCCTGAACTTTTTTTTCAGGGTGTTAGATGGCGACATGAGAATATAATTCTAAACTTTATATAACACGAAAAGTGAATAAAAAGTTCAGGCCCTGAAAAAAAAGTTCAGGGTTGTTCTTAAGAGTGTAAATTCCAAAAGTTCAGGCCCTGAACTTTTGTGGAAAACTTATATTAACCAGGAGGTTTTTTCTAGGGTGTATAACTAGCCTAGTATAAAACAAGATCAGACCCTGAAAGTGATTTTCAGGCCCTGAAAGTGATTTTCAGGCCCTGAAAGTGATTTTCAGGCCCTGAAAGTGAACTTCAGGGCCTGAAAATGAAAATTAGGCCCTGAAAAAAAAGTTCAGGCCCTGGAAAAAAAGTTCAGGGTCTAAATTTTCAGGGCCTGAAAATTTCAATCGTAAGTAGCCCCCCATCTGCCGGATTTACTCCGCGTTGATTGGCCGATAGAGGTGGTTTCGATCTCGTGAACTTTCGAACGCAACACCACCTTTTGAACTTATGATTTGAACAGCGCGCCTTGCTAAATTACTTCATTTCGCCAAACATCTCGCCGTAGCTGCTGACTGGCGGCGCCTCTCTATTGCACTGTTTTCTGCCTGCACTGTTTTCTCTGTTCACTTCCGTTAGTTCTCCTTTTGTTGTTTGCACTGGTTTAAACCGTGTCATTTTGTTCTTGAAGAAAAACCGCATGAACGTCAACATCTTGTCTACCTTTGTTCGCTCGCATACTCTTTCGCACCATGATTGTTTTGTTCCACTGACCGCGTTTTCTGATTTCTCCATTCGGCGGCTCCAGCGGCACGCTTTAAGGATTTGAATCCCGCGCGCAGGAAGCTGGCTTTTTTCGCCACTCCGCGCAGAGCGCATCTCGCAGTTAAAGCGCTTCTCGTTGAATGCGGTTCTGGTTGAGTAGCAGCGCGACGACGAATGATCTTTGTGGGTTCTTTTGCCGCCCAGAGTTGCGTGCGTTCTATAACGTGCTGGACGTACTTGCTTTCTGGAGTTTGTTTGAAAATGCTTTCGACGGAATGGTAGCAGCGCGACTGGGGACTGTCCCCGGCGGGGTCTTTCCCCGGTCTTTGCAGACCATGCTATGGCATGTGCGTCTTTCTTGCGGTTCCGTGATCGTTAGATACTGCTTGCTGAAATTTTAGTTGCGGGCATTCTCCACCGTACTAATAACGGCCTGACTATGCGTGCAGGTAGTGGGATGTTTTTTTGAAAACACTCTCGCGCACATGAAACAACCGAGAATTTTAGCCTGGCATGCGTAGTTCATAGGATGCTTGAGGGCACAGTTGTAGGCTTGGCGGTTGTGAAATCAAAATAATATGTTGAAAATGTTTGTACGTAGATATATATTATATGCCTGTACGTAGAAAGGTAAGTATTAAGTGCTTGTTGGTTTATTGCTAGTTGTTGTTTGTCCAATACTGTGAATACTTCATATCAAAATCTTGACTAGTCCCGCATAAAGCAAAGCATAGGCAAAGGCTTTTAAATTTCTTTCCCTGGTAACAAAGTCATAAATCATTTTCCCAGACGTTACATGCATCGATTTTTAGAATATTTTATTATCAAGTTATCAAAATATGCAAATCAAAGGACTCTTGCATTAAGCAATAGCAACATATTTCTTGACATATGGTCTGCATAGAGAGTCACCTGATGGATGAATGCAAAAGAAGTTGTTGGCGGGATGAATGGCTTCAGACGGATCCTCGTAAGGAGAAGCAATAAACAAAGAGAAGCCAACGCAATGATTAACACAAAGGAGAATACAACGCAACAACAAATTCCGATGGTGCGATCTAATTCCGGTTACAGATGTAGACGCGATTACAAAAATCAATGCATTATACAGGGGAAATCTACTCAAAATACATAAAGGCTACGATTTCAAGAAACTGACGCTGATATTATACGAACTAATAGTAGTACATCTGAAGCCAAGCCATTTCACCATGGTGCCCATAAGTTGCGTTTGCGGTCTTGACAGCGTGCAAGAAGATCCCGTCAACATCTGGTGGGGGTTCCAGACCTTGCTCAGGGGCACCCCACAAGCACGGGGGTTGCAGGATAAAGCCAGGCTCATCCATGTTTTTGTTGTCCACTTTTCCCTCGCCGCCATACACAGGGTTTTCCCGGCACAGGAGAGTGCCGGTTTTGCTGTTGCACGCATCTGTGCTGCTGCCACATTTATATAAGGCCACCGACAGACAGGTAGGCGCATGGCAGTGGAAATGGGCGGCAACAAGGTGGCCACCACCTTTGAAGGTGCCGGTGATGGTATGCACCCAGTTACCATCGTCGCTTTGCGCACACCCCTCGATGTTAGCATGGCACCGTGGCACGTCGTACTCAACTGGGGAGGCGATGCCCCAGGTGGTGCGTTTCACATATGTGTGGTAGGCCGGGTTGTAGGGCTGGACCCAGAAGCGGAATTTCAAGTGGTATTCCAAGGGCTGGTCAACCCAGGGGATCTCCTGATCGGCATCAAGCAGTGACCACATATGGTGGCAAGCAATTTGCCCACCTGCGTAAGTGCGGATGTCACACGTCGGATTCTGCATGTGCAGGAGATCTGTACGCGGCTGCGGAGCACAGTTGTTGTCAAAGTTGATGACGTCAGCTTTGCCGGCCTCCCCCGGCTGCTGCACCGGTTGATACGTGAGCTTTCCCTTAGCCGATCCGAAGGGTGCTGACGTCTTGGCGCAGATGCAGGCTCCGGATGCCCCAGGATTCCCGACTGGAGCGAACAGAAGACTTGCAGCGGACTTTTGCGTGTGATAAGCGAACTCGGAGCCCCCGCCTATGGCTTGAATTATGTCGAGACGGTCTAAGCTCGGAGAAAAGGTGTAGTGCTTCTTTGTCGCGCCAGCGAAAGGGCGTGTCACCTCGAGCTTGCGGCGGTCTCCCGCAACGATGTTGGAAACCAACGTGAGCGAAGCCGGGAGTGGCTCACCCGCCACGTGGACCCCGAGTCTGCGTTCCGTTACCTTGCCAAAGCCGTCCACGACGATAGTCCAAGGTGCGTCGCTCATGGCGGTGGCGTTAAAGCCGACACCAAACCACACAGAGGCCGGGCCCTCGAGTTCGATTTTGGCCACTTCCTGATGGAAGTCTAAGGTCACCTTGACCTCCACGAGTGACGGCGTTACTTGAGCCGCCGTTCGTGATATGTTCTGACCGCAGTTTGGTAGGGATGAAGACTGGAGCATGTTGAAGTACACGTTGACGTTCAGCAGAGCAGCTTGGCGAGTAACGCTGCATCCAGGCGGCTTGGAGGCGTCAGAGCCAGAGTCGTCGGTGACGTTATCAGTTCCAAAGATCGCCTTGACCGCTTCGAAGCATTCAGCCGCGCTCTGTAGCGAGTGCTCGCAGCTGCCTGTCATGCGCGACACGTAGGCGCTATCGATCACTTTGCGGATGCGGGTCGTTACTGGGCATTCCAACAGTCCGCTGTACAGCGCGTCCGCACCGTGAGTGGGAGCCAGCGAGCTACGTGGCACCGGCCCCGGTACGAATTTCGTGGGCCCAGTGAGGTTCATTTTATCACGATTCCAGGTGTCAATTTGCATGGGGGTGATTTGGAACTGCGTCGGCGAATCAATTATCTGGGCGAAGCCCGGGGCATAGCCGTGAAAGGACTTGCGGTATTCTCCGCCGTTCGCGCCGCCGAAAGATTGAGAGGTCGGAATGGCATTGCCAGCCTTCAGGTTGCGCGCCACCCACACATCTTTCGGTAAGCCGTGCCCCATGCTGAGGAAGTGGGCTTTCTCCTCGCCGTTCAGTTCGTCGACATCCATGCGCTGCAACCGCGCCTTTGACCCTACCATTGTCGATTCAAAGTGATGGTTGTAGGCTACGCTTATGGGTACCGAAACATCTCCCGTAGCGGTGCGCCTGACTTGGTCCATTTCGAACCCCACAACAGCCATGCCTTTTCCTGCATAGCGCTCCACCACGTCCGCCGGAAGAGGCACTGGCGGGAGGCCTTTCCAGAATACCTGTGAGTACAACGACACGATAGGTGGGCTGTAAAGGTCAAAGTACTCCACACCGTTGGGGTAGTCGCGATATTGAGCGGGGAAAAGCTCCTTCGTCCGGTTGGCATTCGGTGTCTGAGATAACAAATATTCGCCATTCATGTTCGGTTCATTTGACGCGCGGAATGCACTGCCATGGATTTGGTGAAGCGACAAGAGGAGTATGCATGCAACGTTATACATCATATTTCCTAGAGAAGAGATAGTTGGCGGTGAAAGTCGGAGGAGTGCAGAAATATATTTCAATACAGCTGTCTTCTTGTTCGTCGAATATGACCTCCTGTGTGGTGGTGTCAAACGTGTAACTGCGTGATGGTATGATATATCACATCCTCCTTAATTCTTGGGACCTACACGAGAAGCCAAAGGAGCTTCGCTTTGATCGTCGTGTTAGCTGCTGACGACTGATGAGTGACGAAGCCTTTTGCAAACGAAAGAAAATGATTTGATACCAGAGAATGGAGTTATCCTCAATAGTTCCTCAATCCTGTGTGTGATAAACTCTTAGCAGGTGTCTCACGTCAGGCGTAGGCGCAGGCGTGACGCTAGACGTCACAGATCTGAGATTTTCCATTTTCGATTTTTCTCATTTTGATTTTCGCACCCTCCGCTCGCCTGCGCAACCGAATTGCCCTACCGGGGGCGGCGGCAGGGCGGGGGCCGGGGGTACGGAGTATGGAGTATGGAGGCGGGGCGGGCGAGCCTGTTCGACTTCCACTTGCACTTGACTTCCGACTTCCCGACATTTCGATTTGCTTTTATAGCTTGAAGCTTCAAGCTTGGTTTTGGTTTAGAGAGCCCTCTCCTGTCCGCTGTGCCTGTCGGCCTGTCCGTGTCCCTCGCCTGTCACACTCTCACTCGACTGTCATGTCATGTCACACGACATACATCACATTCATGACCTAATCAAACTGGAATTTTCGATGACGACGATGACTCGAAATTTTCGTGAGACACTGTGTATAAAACTATTTTCGATCTGACGGTTCAATTACACGTACACAGTCATCGGACGCAAATGCATCGGTGTTGGGAAGTTCGAAACTGTTTCTTAATCACTTTCGGCTTATGTTTCAACTCAAAATACACCGCTGCGGCGGACCTGGGTCAGCAGCCGCGGTGTATTTTTTATCACATAGCATTGCACTGCATACCATACAGCATATCACAATTGCATATATGCATACATACTACACTTGCAAACGCATGTCTACCTTCGCGAGATCATCTTCGGCTCATTTGCGCGAAGTTGATCACGGGAGGGGTAGCCATCCGCACAACCCACCGCACGAACACACGTGATCATAAACGTGTGTTCACGCGCCCTGTATCACGCATAGTATGCAAGGGTGTTTCTAGTCTCCCAGGTTTGTTCATGTCGCTTGAGCGGATGAACAGTACTTGGGAGCTACGCGACTTCCCTTGATGGCCGCGTCAAGGAATGGTACATATACTTTCCTTGACGCGACCATAGTACCGTGCTTGCTTAACGTCCGTTAAGCACGCATAGTACAAGGCATACGATACGTTTCATATAGGTTTCATATACATAAAACGTTTGGCTGCTGATTTCAGCGCTCTCCGCAAACCCAAACCCAAAGGCATTCCGTACCCAAACCCATGCATCAAAATGAGAGCGCATGCGCACAGCACTTGCCCACAGGGCATACATATACCATATATATATCACATATAAAGAGTACCTACGGTGCGCTTTTTAAGCATCAGGTTGATTTTACCTTGTTTCTGGCCCCGCGGCATCATCCGCTTAAGCGCCCATCCCCGCAGTCCTACGTGTCAGGTGCGAATGGGGAAAAAAGCGCACCGTACGTCGACTCGGAAGGTCCTAATTGGTCGGTACCATATCCTGCTTCATCCTTCGGATGCGCTGTCATGGTCGCAAAAGCGCAAACACGACGTTTTCCGGGTAATTCGCCTTTACCATGTAAACCACACTGTTAAAAGCGAACAGCTCGATTTACTGTGACGTGACGGTCAAATGACACTCCGTACATTTATACGAAATTTCCTTCTAAAATATGGAATGAATGTGCTGTACGACAGCAGTCCGGTGTGTTTTGCAGAGCTGACGGTGACGGTCGGGTGACGCTCCCGATCCCGTTCGGCATTTCTGCTTCTCGTTCTCACGTTCTCTTCGCGTGTGAAAGAGAAAGGCAAAATGGAAGACGAATCGAAGCGAGAGCTCCACAGTTCCAAACAATTAAGTGTGCATGCCTGTGTTTTTCAACACATCTGAAGAGAATAAATCAGCTCGCCTTCGTGTCAGTAACAATAGCTTCTTTACACATTTTGGTTGGTACTTTCTGAAATCCAGCTTTGATCCAAGGCTAGGCAGGCTCCGTTCCCTGCTTGCAGTTGACCTGCCGTAAACGTGCGTGGCTACTGTTTGAATCACTCCCGAAGAAATATTCTCTTCCGCCAGTCACAAGGAGAAGTTCAAATACTTTCAAGCAAACGCAACGGATTTCGATTCCATCATGAGTTTAACGACTTGTTCATGCTGTGACGAAACCTTCTACATGTTCCCAAAACAGCTGTTTACTGCTGCAGATGGTCATTGGAAGGTGTACATCGCAATGTGCGAGAGCGTTCTTCACATTGCTTATCGACCAGAAATTGTGGAATTTTTCAGAGAGCAAGAGTCATCCTTGCCACAGCATCCGCGGTAAAGCCTGCAAAAGCTCGTATGTTCTCAGTTTTTCATGAGGTGCATGCAGTTTACCCTCAAGTTTCTGAGTGAACTGTGTGCGAGACTCATCCATTCGACAATGGTGCTCTATACTTAGCAGAGACACTGTAATGCATAGCCTTTCACAGCAGCTCCCGCGGGCGCTCTAGGCTTTGTGTAGCGGCATTGCATGCATTCTTCGACAGTGAGGACTTCGCTTTGTCGTCTGCTGAACGAGGGTGCATCTCTGTTCCAAACTGCAGCAATATCTCGGGGACAAGAATTCTAGACCTCGGTGCCTGTTTCCCGCTGTCTACGCACAATAATTGTGCTTTAGCGGATGCCATCCGTGCAATGGGTCCAATCCTACGACATTCTTCGTGGTTCGGCACGGTCACGTTAAAGGATGCCACTTTGCACAAAGCCGCTTTGCGATTTTTGCTCCACTCGCTCGCCGACAACGACTCAGTTCAAACAGTAAAGCTGGTTAATGTTGGGCTTACCAAGTGCATCTTAGAAAAGGTAAACCATCACTTGTTAGAGGGCTCCCTGTCCAGGTTACTCGTTCATCTTCCAAGCTCTAGAGCAAGATGTTAGTTTCTCCCCGACTTATATTCTCACAAGCGACATCTGGGGGCAGGCTTGGTGTAAACGCCACATACGCGGTGCCGGAGATGGGCTTACAGCTTTACACTTGTGCCATAACCGCCTGACAGATAGCGGTTTGCTTCCTCTACTGAGGGTGAGAATTTGACACTGACACCTGCCCACAGCCCACACGTCGTAATCTCCTTCTTTCGTGGTAAGTGCGACCCAAGACGTGCAGACTTTGCTTCACGAGCCGCACCAGACGGGCTCGAAAATTATTGCTTGCGTTTATCGTATCGATCACGCACAGTTTTGCATGCCATTAGTTCATGAACGCGTTAAGTTATCTTTGATATCGGTTTGGCGCAAGCGATACGATAACGTAACCCGCCAAAAAGGGGAACAGAAGATGCAAGAGTGAGTTCTTCGTGGACGGCCGGCGCGGTCCATACCACACCGTGGGGTGGATGCCCACCTATCGGTGACACTTGAGGTCGGGGACCTGGAGGTGACACGTGAGGTCGGACCCCTGGCATTGACTTCTTGATGAAAGCAACTTACCTGGTTCACACAGGCGCTCAAAAGGCCGCTGAGACACCTCAGTCTCCAAAACTGTGGTATACGTGCGGCCGACAACTTCGTCAATCTCTGCACGAGGATGGCCTCCAGGGCCTGGGCAGCGGAGCTCCAGGTTCGGCCTCCAAGACAACCGCGCTTTCCCCTGCTTCCCCCTGGCCGCTTGCACAACCGCACCATCTGCGTGGCGCGTTACGTGGGTGGCCGTCACCGCCAGGGAGCCAAGCGCGCACCTACTAGGGACACGTGGACACTTATGCGCAAGTCGGGACGGCGCTCGACTTTCTCCGGAGCCTCTGAGATTGGCGCTTACTTCATGCGATGTGTCTGTTATCGATTTATAAAGTACACCGAAGTGAAGTACAAAGCTATCGCCGCCAGCAAAAGCACTCCCAAAGTGCTTGAATGTATCGCTGCTGAGGTGCTACTTTACGGGTCGGGTGTAAGCGTTCTTGGGCGATGTAAGCCACAGATAAGATCATCACTTCCTCTGCTCACTTACAATCTTTGCTGCTATGATCCTTGGGCGACGGAGATCAGCGGCTCTGTTGTGCGCTGTGTGCTGAGTGTGATCGAAGTCCTATTAGCAGCATCCGTATTGTGATCTGCTTCAATTTGCAGCAAGCCTTTGATAAGGCTGCCTGATATGCTGTTTTTTAGAAAGTGTTACATCTGTCCTATAAAAGCTGCATGTGCCAAGTTCTTATCTGAAGCTATTCTGTAAACCCTGCCGCATGCGCGGTGCTTAAAATGCAGCCATCAGATTGAATGTGCGGTTTGGATCCTGTACTGGCAGGCAGGTGGGGTCAGAGCGCCACACCCGGTATCACACAGCAGGCAGTGTCATGAACGCGTGGCTTAAGCACGATGGTTTTATTTGTATCTATTCTATAAAAGCGCACCTGGTGCAGTTCATATGCGATAGGTCATATGCGATAGATAGGTCATAGGGGTGTGTGTGCCTTTGAAATGACATTCTCCATTCGATGTCACGTGATAATCCATTTCAAGTCTAACAAGTGTAGAAGAAAAAACGGAATGGGAGAGGCTTGGAGGGGGTGTTGTCTGTTCCTCTTTAGGAGTTGAACGTGAGTGAGAACAAGCTTGGCCGGCGTGGACAGCAGGTACCCGACTCGCGCACTCACAATGTCCTACAAATGTCACACGCTGAGGGGCGTCTGGGTATGATAGATCCGTGATGAGCCCTGGCGAAACAGATGGGTGTTTCTTGTATGGGGCTGTGAAGGAGGTTTTACCAGGATATGACGTGTGCTGTGGGGATATGGTGTCTTGTTCAGGATGTGACGGGGGTGTTTCTAATACGGGTGTGATGAGCATTTCAGGGCCTGGCGGGGGCTGTCGGGGGCATCATGAATGGCTCAGTGCCTGAGAGTTGCTGCACAGAGTATGCTGAATGGTTCAAATTGTGATGAGATAGATGGCCCAATATGTGCTGACATAAGGGATCAAGGTGTGATCAGTGGACGCTGCCCAAGGGGGTTGAGCGGCTCTGTGCGGGCTAGAGAGTTCTGCTTAAGGCTGTTCGATTGTTCAGGCGGTGAGGGATGCTGGCTGGACTGTGCCGCACGCCTCAGGACTTGCCTGTCTGTCTCCAGGCCCCACAATCAGGAGCTCTGCAAGCTCTGGCCAAATATAACAATCACGTTCAGAGGCGAGACAGAGAGAGAGCTTGATAGACTTGAGAGGGGGTTTTTGGGCCCCAACAATAAACGAGAGGTCCCAACTCGCATCACGCCGGAGATCCTCGATGGATGCGTGTGCGCTTTGCAGTCCTCAGCGAGCTGCTCTCTACCTGCCACAGTCAGTGATGGCTTGCGGGTGCAGGCGTTGAAGATCTTTCTGGCGACGTCATCGGCACTGCGCATCCTCGATGTAAGCGATTGCGAGATGAACCTCTGGTCCATATTCGACAGCATGCAGCAGAATAGACAACTGGCGAGTTCTTTAGCATACGTGGATGTGTCCAGAAATCGGCTCGGGCCACGCACAGGCACGCCCCCAACACTGATCAATGCATCTGCGAGACCTGACCAGGTGACTTGGGGCCGTCATGATTCCGTTGTGCCAACGCTTGTTGTACGTTGGATGGCCACGATTTTTCGACAAGCATCAGGTCCCATGAGGTCGGTCTTGAGCGTGACGGTGTTCACATCTACACTCGGTATACCCTCCATGAGCCTCCCTTTTAACCGTGGTGCCCGCCCTGGAGGTTGACAGCTTTCACGGAACATACTTTCGGGTACTTCTCGAAGGCTGCGCCGTGCCTGCGAATACTGCTAATGCGAGGGAGGCATCCGGGCTGCCCGTGCTTCCGCAGGTCATACTCTCGGGCTCTTCTTGAAGGCCGCCACGTATCTGCGAATACTGCTAATGCGAGGGATGCATCCGGGCTGCGCATTCTTCGACGACCTCAGCCAGCTGCTGCATGGTCCAATTGAGGGGCAGCGAGAAGGTGAGATTTGATGGGCATCATTTTCGGATACCCCGTCATGTCATGAGGCTGATTTCCAGAGACGGGGGGCAGAGAGTTTTGCCATTATGCCTGTCTGCATGTGCCCATTCTACCTGAGCCGCGGAAAGCACTATCTGGCCAGCTGGCCAGCAAAATGCTGATAAAGAGATTGAGCCGCGGAAAGCACTATCTGGCCAGCTGGCCAGCAAAATGCTGAAAAAGAGATTGAGCCGCGGAAAGCACTACCTGGCCAGCTGGCCAGCAAAATGCTGAAAAAGAGATTGAGCCGTGGAAAACACCAAGCAGTCCGACTGGTGTTTGTCGCTCTGTGTGTGCTATCCTTGGACCGACTCCTTTGGCACCCCGTAGCCGCAGAAGACTGGCTGCACTATGTACCCACGCCGGGGATCAATATATTCAGCATACACTTCGGGACACTTATCCAGATTCTCCCGGAGCTTGCTTGTTTGTGTGCTTATCCTTGGACCGACTCCTTTGGCACCCTGTAGCCACAGAAGACCAGCTGCAATATGTACCCACGCCGGGGATCAAAGGATTCATCACACACTTTGGGACACTTATCCGGAATCTCCGGAGCTCAGCAGTGAAGAATGGGACCCCCTAAGCCTCGCTGAGCCACCCGAGCCCCTCTGCATCCGCACCGCCAGCGCACTGCTGCCTTGTGCCTGGATGTATGTGTGGTATCTTGTCACGGCCCCGCCCTGCTCCTGATTTGCTTCTCACATCCACTGGGATGATGGTGGGCTGGCTTTTTCGGCTGATCTCATGCCATTCAGTGTGTGTGTGTGCAAATGGCAAGGGGCAACGAGATCGTACGCGAGATATGACGACTGGATCCGCGGGCTGCAAGTGGAGGACGGGCGGGTCTGCAAGCTTTGGGGGTGGAGGGGGGGAGTGATGGGAGGGTCTGCGAGCGGCAGGGGGACAACGGGCAGGTCAGCAAAGGTGTATGACCTCACCTCAACTGATCGCAAATGTAAAACGGCCTTTGACAATATAATAAATGACTATGAGTACTTATGACGGAGGGAGGGACTGCCTGCAGGGCTGCACCTTGACATCAGCTCATCCAGGCACGCCAAGCTACCCAAGGGTCAACGCGCGGCGAAGCTTCATTGGCCCATCGCTTTTATAAAGGTGAGGCCAGTGCCAGGCAAAGCCCACCGGAGCCCGCAGAAGCCCGGCTCATAAAGCGCCTCTTACGTGCAGATAGGGCCTATGCCAGTCGCGGCATGCTAGCCTGCCCCCACTCACGGACCTGCTGTCGGGCGCGGTATAAGCGGGCGAGGGGGGTGCATCTTTGTATGCACTGCAGGAGGCGAGAAACCCGGCGTTGCCGGATGCCATGCTGCCGGATGGCATTGATGTAGCACGCCTGCTCTCCTGCAATTTTTTGCATTTGAAGGTGGCCGTACCCCGTTGATCCTTCCAGCTTAGCTCTTCAAGTCTTGGGGATCCGAGCAGCTGGCCAGTGCTCTAGGACAATCAGTGGGCAGTCAGGGGCCTCGATTGGCGTGCCCTTCACAGGCGGGGCCCGAGGCTGCGCGCAGGCGGTACGTCACAGGCGGGGCCCAAGGCTGCGCGCAGGCGGCGCGTCACAGGCGGGGCCCGAGGCTGCGTGCAGGCGGCGCGTCACAGGCGGGGCCCGGAGCTGCGCGCAGGCGGTGCGTCACAGGCGGGGCCCGAGGCTGCGCGCAGGCGGTGCGTCACAGGCGGGGCCCAAGGCTGCGCGCAGGCGGTGCGTCACAGGCGGGGCCCGAGGCTGCGCCCATCCTTTCAGCAATGATCGCCGTCAACTTGTTGCGCTGCGAGATCTGGCGTGCACAAACCAACGATGATAAAGAGGTGCCACTTGTTACCGATGAGAGGACACGTAAAGGTTGAGCTAGTGGCCACCAGTAGGGCTCAGGACCAGACAAGTATGCAGCATCATTTGGGATGGGATGCGATTCCTCAGAGAGTGGTGCACTGCTGGATGCACATTGCGATATCCATGCCCAAAACAGAAGACGCCCTCCAGCGCGAGGCAGCAGACTAGAAGCACCTTTGAGCGCTCACCTCCACACACGGTGCCATCGACCTGCAGTGGATATCGTTTACCTCGGTTCCAGAAGGAGAGCCGCTCTTCGTTCATGAAGGATGGCGCACGGGGTCTCGATCTTCGCGCCCCCAAAGCTCCAGACAGATGCCATTCAGCTTGGTTTGAAGCTTTATTGGATTCCGGGCATGGGTCAGTCACTGCTTGAATCCACGTGGCAGTCTGATCTTTTGGAGGCGTGTGTTGATCCAGACTATCCCTCGCCGGCCAATCAGGCCCCCATCGCGATGCCTTGCGCATTATTCTCATACAACGTTCTTAGCGCATCGTAACGCTGGCACACCAGGCTCCCGGCGGCGGCCATGATCTCTCGGAGAGAAGTGAACTGAAGGGAAGTGAGGAAGGGGAGTGCTGATGTCCAGGAACTACACCTCGCTGGGGGACCCTCGTATCGCCTAGGACACCGAGCAGTGCCGCTCATCGAAGCCTTGACATTCAACAGCAGCCTTACTTTCCTCAACCTTGAGGGAAACAAGTAGTACCCGTGGTCCCTTAGACGGATTGACTCGCAGTGGGGATCAACCGACCAGCGTCACGCCCCTGCCTCCGCAGGGCGTCATGTCCCTGCCTGCTCAGAGCGTGCTCAGAGGAGCGCCGTTTTCCACGCGCCGTCGCGAGTGTCTGCTGCGACTTTGAGGGGTATGCCTTTGCCGACGCCTTGCACCATCACGCTTGGGATCCTCCGTGACCTGCCAAACCGGAGTGCCATACTCAAAAGTAGAAGGTTGCCAGAGTACGCCGAAACGGGGAGGGCTGCACGGCACGCAATCGGCGCTCGCTCACCTTTGATGTGCCCCTGGCGCCCCTGGCCAGGATGCGTCTTGCGCCGTATCCAAGCTCTGAACTCGTCGTTCTGCGTGCCGCTGATGCTCGGCAGGAGCGGCGATCCAATGGCTCTCGCGCTGCATTTAACCCTCCAGAGGAACGATGCCCTTCGGGTATTGCACGTGGATGGTAACGACTTCTCCACCGTTGGAATGAAGGCTCTGATCCAAGGCTTGCAAGTGAGTCCACGTGATTGCCCGGCAACAGAGTTCGGAGTCCAGCATGCGCCGCCATTGACGAAGCTAGAATGGCACATGCAGAAGCTACATTGGCGCCGCTCTTCGCTCTGTTCGAGAGCTGCTTGCTGCTTAGCACCTCCAACCGCTTGGCTCGAGTGCACAGCGCAGTGCCCACTATCAAATCCGTTCTGTAGAGTTGCAGATTCGTGCGCGTGTTGCGTGGCGTCATATAGACTGTGTGTGTTTATCCTTGGACCGACGCCGTTGGCGCCCCGTAGCCACAGAAGACCGGCTGCACTATGTACCCACGCTGGGGATCAAAGGATTCAGCACACACTTCGGGACACTTATCCGGATTCTCCGGAGCTTACTAGTGAAGAATGGGACCCCCTAAGCCTCACTGAGCCACCCGAGCCCCTCTGCATCCGCACCGCCAGCGCACTGCCACCTTTTGCCTGAAGCCGGCTCATTCCTGCCCCCCGAGCTGCGCGAGCCATATCTCCACCACCAAGCCTACACGCAGGACCACTCCTCTGCTCCCCGAGCCTCGCTGGACCACCTGAGCCCCTCTGCGACTGCCCTGCCGGCGCACTGCTGCTGTGTCTCTGGAGCCGGCTCACCTCCGCCAATCGAGCCACCTATTCACCACCAAGCCCACATTCGGTACCACCCCGCTGCCCCCTACACCTATGCCTGGTCTCAAGAGAGCTTGCCCACCCACGCCACGGCCAGAATCTCCAAGGGCTGTCCCAAGTGGCTGAGACTGATAAACTGGGCCGCTCGCATCCGAACCTGCGCCCCCGCCATCAACTTGTGCCTGTAGCCCTCTACCCCCAGCACCAACTCCACATGACTGAAGCCCTTGCACTGAATGCCTTGCGATGAAGCTGCGAACTTGAGCAATGCGCTCCACATTCGCCCTACAACTGTCGTGCCGCACTGTTCCTACTTGGGGTCCCATCCCCACAGTCGCCTGTGTGTCCCAAGCCCTCCCGGTGGCCAATAGTTCACCATCTGGTCGTCGCCTTCCCGACAGCTGCTCACTGTTAGTTCCAGCACGGCCAGCAACCTCGCCCTGTGGGCACGGAAGCTGATGAGATGCCATATGTTGCCGTGCAACCTGATGTACGTGGTCATCGCTGCCGGTATGGGCCCCCGGGCTCTGAGGGGCCCGGCATGTGTCAACTCCACCCACGAGCCTCCCCACATCTCCCCCGACACCCTCCTTAGCTTCCCCCACGCCAGCAACCCGCCCAAGAAGGCCGGCCACCCGCCTGCTCGCCCCCATCAAGGTTACCACCCCTCCCTCAGCCAAGGCCATTGCTTGCTCAGGCGAGGCCCCACGCTGCTCCTGAGTCCAGACCCCACCCTCCGGGCCCGGCGATGAAAGGTCCTCTCACTCCGCCAAGATATCCTCGACACTTGACGCCGCCTGGCTGAGCACGCCTGTGCGCACCCCTCCAGATTGCGCCTCGGCGGCGCCCCCTCCTTGACCTCCCACAGTGCTAAGATGCTCCGCCTCCCGCCGCACATCCTCCATGCTCTCCAAAAGCCTCGATGCCATCGCGCCTGCCTCGCCTGCCCCACCGGAAGCCTGCTCATACTGCTCATGCTGCGTTCCCCCAGATTCCTGCGTCCCACCACCCAATCCATCCTGCGTGGCATAGTCTGTCTCCTCGAACGCGTCCTCCCACACGCTGTCCATCAGCGCGAACTTTTCCACCCCCTCCCGTCGAGCCGCCTCCCCCCAATCCAGGTCCGGGCCCATGCCTCCTCTCACACGCCCTCCGCCAGCCCAGCGCCACCCACTCCCGACCGGACACCGCCCCAAAGCCCGCCTGATGATCAGCCCTGCGACCCCTCGTGCAAGCACGAAAGAAAGCAGTCGGATCCACGTATCCTTCCAGCCCACAGCATCGCGATGTGCCGCCTCTTCATCCCCGTCCTCGTCTCCGTCGACGTTCACCTGCTCTCCCCCTTCCGCGTTCGCCTCCTTGTGCCGCCGCTCCCTGAAGCTGCGCTGCGTCTTCCGAAGGAATCCATACGTCGCAGGCCCTAGCCCACCGAAGACCTCCACTTTAAAGGGTATAAAGTGATGTGGGCGGACATCCCCGTACGTTGCCACCTTGCTCTCCTCTACTTTCTTCGCCGCCGCCCCGCGGGCCATCATGGCCGCTCCCACGTGCGCGTCTGACATCGGCCGCGCCATGGCCACATCAAACAGCACATGCTGGCCCGGTCCCTCCGCATCCAGCAATGTCACATCCGGGCAATGATTCCGTGAGTAGGTCAGGTAGCCCGCGAAATCATCGTGCAACGCAGACGCCAACGGATAAGCAGACTTGGCCACCTCAAATAGCACCCTCTGCAGTTTGTGGTGAATGAAAGAGTACCAGTTTCCTCCCCCGGCCCCCGCTCCCCCCCGGCATGCCAACAAGTGTGTCCTGGTGGGATCTCGCTCTCCTCCACAATCGGGGCACTCCTCCACCTGGCCAAGGAGGGGCTGCCCCGCATGAAAAATGTGTCGCAGGGCCACCCGGTATTCTTCCGAACTGAGCTCCAAGGCTGGGCAGCATGGAACACCCCTCAAGAAAGCCGGCCCAATGCTGTTGTAGGTCACGGAGAAAAGCCAGGGAAGCCGAGACGCTCCCACGTGCCCAGCCAGCCAAAGCCAATCCGCAGAGTGGAGGACAGCAGCATAGACCCGTTGGGCACGCTATTGAGACCTGCTGTAATCACTCAACTTCTTGACGTCGTCCGCCTTCGGCACTTGCGGTAGCAAATGCGCATTTGCTCCCCTTGCCTCCTCAATCACCTCCACCGCCTCTGACACCTTCTGCATGGCCGCTTGCAAAGAATTGACATACGGCAAGTCGCTCTCAGCCCCGAGGTCCTCGATCCCCTCCCTCACTGTTGGAAAGAGCTCCCGCATATCCTCCCAGACTTGCGCAAACCCACGAAGCCAGGTCGCACTGCTCACCCTCGCCGCCTTGGTCAGGCCCATCCCATGCGGGAGAGTGGCAAACTCACAGCAATGCCACGCCAATCCACCGCCAGGCAGCAAGTCCCGCAACGCCCCCTGCATCCTCCTGTCATGCTCCTCAGCTGCCTCCCGCATCATCTCCGGCGGCACACGTCGTAGCCAGAACCCCAACTTCGGGTGGGCACAAAATCGAAGCAGGAGCCCTTGGGCCTGCGCATGCCCGACCTTGTTCAAGATGGGCAGAATGGCACACATCTCCTCCACCTTCTTCAACATCTCCGCAGTGACCGCCTCTGCCTTCCCCACCGGCACTCCCAAGACATCGATGAAGTCCAGCTCCCCCCGCGCACCCGGCATCCCGACCTCGAAGCAACTGGCGTCACCCTCAGGCGAGAAAGCCGCCGACTTCACCGGCTGAATATCTAGGCCAATCGCCACTGCCTCCTCCATATAAGTTTCATGCGCGAGCGCCGCAACAATCGGAGGACCCAGAAAGAAAGCGTCATCCAAGTAGGCAGAGATGACCACACTAGGGTGCCTCTCCTGAACCTGCTCCAGCACCATCTGTAACGGGGCAGCCAGGTAAAGCCCCAGGGGGGCCCCCAACTGTGTGCCCTCCTTCGACTTGACAAACCGCATCACCGAGCCATCGACGCCCCCCAGTCGAAACCCCAGGTTCGCATCCACCCCGTAACAAAGGTCCGTGCATGCCCACAGCTCCGGGAAGTCCAGCTCGATAGCCTCAAACATTGCCTCACGGTGCACCTCATTGAAGGCATTCCTGGCATCTGCCTTGACACAGACCCATTCCGGGTGCCGGTCCAGGGCCGCCTGAACAGTGTGGACCCCCAGGTCCGCCCCTCCCTTGCGTGTTGTGCGTGTTGCGTGGCATGCAGACTGTGTGTGTGCGTGTTGTGTGGCAAATAGACTATGTGTGTGTGTGTCTTGTGTGGCGAGAGTGACAGCACGACGAGCTTTCTCATTTTGAAATGCCGCCAGATCCGGTGGTTGGGCCCTGAGTGCTTTGGCCTTACTGCAAGAACCTAGAAGAGGCCGTATTTTGTTGTGGGCTTGCTCTGATGACGAGCTCAGTGCGTATAAATCTTGCGAGGGCGCCGTGCATTGCTCTATCCATTTGCTTGGCCACGTGGCGCTTTTGCCATAAGGGCGCGACTTTTGCCCATCGTGAGGGATGCCAAATAGTGGTAAAGGGGGTGAGGGATGGGAGAAAGAGGGGCGTTGCAGGCTCGCCACCACACACCATGCCACATCCCCTTCCCTGTAAGGAATATGCGGCGCCTATCTACCTCAGACGCATTGTTAGTTGAATGGAAGAAGAGCCATTCACTCTCTATCGGCAGCTCGCCCGCTTTGTCTATCCCAAAAAACCACAATGACTCTCCTCCGCCCACCTCGTTGGCTACCGAAGCCATGGATGGTATGGATCATGGTCCAATGGAGGTGGCTGAGCACGTGGGGGATGCTACAAGTAGTTCAACGGGCGCGCACGCTGGCACACTGGATTCAGCCGGGGGCTGTCGGAGCAAAAAAAAGCAATTGATGATGTCACGAAGGAAGACGCTGCAGGGCGTGATGGAGCAGTGCGAAACGCATCATGGTCAGTCGCACCTGTAGGCTTCTGGGGAGGGGGGCACTCATTGTGCGTTGCTCTCGCCATCTCCTGCCTGATGTGCGCGGGCGTGTGACACATGAGCATGCGGCACATGGGCAGACACGTGTCGTGGTAGCACAAGCTAGTACTTACAAGTATGAGCGCAGAATTAGCTTTCACCTTCTCCGTTTGTTTGCCTCTATGCCAAAATGATATCAATTCATAAGAGTTGTCCGATGTGTGCAGTGGCCATCGGCCAAGTCGGATGGCCACTGCAACTGAAGCAGGAATGCCGCGATGAGCTGGAATCAAGCGAGTGTAGTAATGACGCGCCTGGACCTCTTATCGTGGACCCTCTAGGCCTCTCCGCATGTCGCAAAGCTGCTAAACTTGAACCGCAACGAGTATGCCCGGCACAACTTGCAGAAGTCACAAACCTACAACAACCGCCATTGCAGGTAGGCATGATTGGCCGGTTGCACCATGCTCGACCATAAACTGTATGCAAGTACGTGATGACAGGCCTTCAGTCACTGATACAATGTGGCAAGACATGGAGGCAACGTCCACAGGGTGGCACAGCATGGCACAGGGTGGCACAGCGTGGCACGCATGCCTTCAGCGTGCCACACGTCGCACGCATTTTCCCTGCCGATGCGTGCTTATATTCAGCAAGGTCCAGTGCATGCCAACCTTCACTGCATCGTGCTCGGTGCATCGGTGCTGATACACATGTATTTGTTGAGAACCCGAGCCCAACGATTCGGACAGGCAGGGACCTACCAATCTGCATTGTCCGGAGCTCACACTTCTTCTCCGCCGCGGTGTATACAGCAACCAGAAAGCCATAGCAAGGCAACATGGCCAGAAGCAAAGTCCAGTAGAAAACTATTCATAACCCAGAAAGGCTGCACACAACAGCTGTGCAAAAGGTCACCCTGCAGCGTACACATCAGTGATATGCAAGTCCATCGCAACTTTAGGAGTTTACCATCCACCTTCGTCACCCACCGTAGCAGCAGCATCCTGGTCAGGGAGTGCCCTCGCATAAGCTTTCTGGTACGCCCAGCCAAACCCTGTGTAAGGCACGGACCAAATCCTCCAGCAGTTGCCCCGGGTGCACCTCCAGGGCTGGAGTGCTGCCAGGGATATCGAAACGCTTTGGCTTCCTGGCATCGGCATCCGTGTCATACATCAGCGACCCCTGAATAATTATACTGGGACAACTCCGGGTCATCGTGGGCCACCAGCACATGGAGATTGGTTGGCACTGAGGGACGCCTCCTCGGGATAAAGAGCACCCCCTCAGTCCACTTCAGGTCATAATACACCCAGATATAATTCAGGGCACTCGGCCTCAGACAGCCAGAAGTCTGCACAACCATCTGAAGTTGCTGATACTTCCCCAAGCTTCGGGAAAGCAAACACCCCGAGTGATAGATCCCATACAATTGGGCCAGAGTCCAAGCCTGCTAGGCCAACGATGGCCGCTTAAAGTGCTTGTCTAGGTAAGTGCACTGTGGTGAACCAAGGTTGATGTAAAATTCTTGTCTAGGACCCCCAGTAGGACGCCAACCGAGGTGTGCTTCGTTGGCAACAAGTCCCGCAGCATGTCACACTGTATTTCTATACCCCTTTGTATTCCCCACATCCCCAGTTTGACAGACGGAGCTCCGAAGCAAATTCATTTTGTATAAAAATCATGTTCCAACCCATGCAGGCGATTTTGATGATAGTGTCACCGCCTTTCATTCTGGGAGCTTTGCGGGCTTCACCTGTACAGTACATTATTCCCCAGTGTGACAGACGCCGACATAATGAAATTTTGTCGACCTATCTGATCAGATAAGGACTGATGGTTCGCATTAGCCTGCCTGTTCTCAGCATAGAAATAATCGAAACCTTTCGACTGTGTTACTATCTTTCCGTACCACTGCCAAACACGTGCAGTGTGGCATGCGCCGCACGCATGCGGCGTGCACGCATCCGGTCACCGCAAAATCCGAAGCCTCGAGGATTCCAGCAACATTTGCACTTTCCTGGGCATAACGGATCTCGGAAGATTTGAACAACATGCACCATGCAGACCCAATGCCTTGGTGCGATACGCATTAATCACAGGATGTGATTCGGGTTGCTTTCAGGCACCGGAGCTGGACAACCACGCAACGGTCACCTTTGATGACATGCTTCATGGGCTTGTTGTTGAACCGCATTCAATAGTTGGAGCATCATGGGAAGATATGCACGAGAATGCAGCACCGACAACTCCACGTGTGCGCCCATATCATCGAGTTGTTATTCTCCGAGGCATCCCGTCACACACGCTTGCTTGACTTCGTGGCATAATGAATCGCGCGCCCGCTCTATCGGTTGGCTGCTTGCAGGTTGTTTGAGTTGGGATGGGTGCACGCCCACTATCATAATATGATGCATATGATTTGCATCGTGCAATTAGCCATATGTGATGCCATCCAGCACACCAGCTGGTAGCTATGCAAATCGTAGCCACCATTGATCTTTGACGCTGGCTTCTCACCGGCATGGTTTTATCTTATGTGGCGTGGGCATCACATATTGCACCAATACCTTTAAGAGAATAAGGAGTGTGTGGGGAGCGCAGGAGAGCAAATAATATCTCATATGAAGGATGGGGATATTAGGTCACGGTTAGTGCTATCGCAAACAAACCTGTGGATTACGCCTTCAAACCGCCCATGGAGAACTTGAAAAATCACGAAAATGCGGTTTTTTACCCCTAAAAGCCATCATGATTGGTGTAACACTTTATGGGCATGAGGACACTTATTTTATCGATTCTGTATAATTATAAATGCCAAGTAAACATGACAACGATGAACCGCGGGCATGCTTCAATTTAGGGTAGTTCCAGCATATTTGAGTCGTGGAAGAGGCCACATTACTTTACAATCCAACAGTATGGCTCAAGCATGCACCATTTAAAGCATTGCCTAGCCTATTATAGCAGCTCGTCAATCATGTTTACGGGCTGCTTGACGCTCGGCAATCGGACATTTTTTGCGTAAATTTAATGGTTTTACAAAATTCCTACCCATCTAACTTTAAAGCGATGATTTTTACGAAAATCCATCACAAAGAGTCTCGGAAAGTGGTTGGGGTCATCCATTTTGTATAGAGTACATGAAGGGTGAGTGAAACACAAATGCATATTTTGTATGCAATTGAACGTTTCCCATAGCATTTCTCAATGCTCTTTTCGACTTCCCAAAACCACCATTCAGTTCATACTACCCATGGCGCAACTACGCGGTGCGTAAGCCTATTCACGCCGACTGTACTAGGGTACATCACGAGTCAGTACGAGAGGCAGACGTGTCAGAATGACGAGTGACAGAAACGATGACAGTCACCAACCGGAAATAATGACAGTCACCAGCATGACCGAATGACACAGGTGACTGGCAGAGTTGACAAAGGTGACCGACAGAAGTGACTGACTCAAATGTGGCATTTGAATATCTGCACCTAGTGTACAGCAGATCAGACTTGAGAGAATTGGTGGGAAACCATTTAGGAATCGATCAGTTGAACATAACTGGAGGGAATCGAGGAGGACCTCAGTTATACAGTCACATCAGCAGATCTGTGAGTATTCAAATGAGAGACTTGGGAGGTGACAGTCAGAAACATTTAAGTACTGATGACAGATCCCAGCTGATTGGTTGTTGCAGTCAGCAAATGACTGAACACATGAAGTGGCATGGTAAGGACGAGTTACCTTAAGTAGAGAGCTGTGCAAGCTCTCGGGGTTGAGTTTAAATTTGTCGTACATTGCAGCCACCTCTGTGGCTGTTAGGCAACTTGACCAAAAGAGTAATTAAAAAGATCCGATTCCGATAATACCCCTGCACTGTCTGTACATCCTATGATCATGGCATCAAATTACCTGTAAGTGTTTGCTTACATACCTGTGAGACTGGTTCAGTCCTCACACCCCGAAAAACTGGTATCAGCGTGGTCGTGGTTCACGACTTCCGTTGGTACTAGCGTTCTACAACCCTGTACCAACATATATTCTAGCTTGAATTTTCCGCCTTTGGGCGAAGAAATCGCGCTGAGCCGCGGCCGCCCACGGCAGCGAGTTGCCCCAGCAGCGGCGCTGAGCCGCGGCCGTCCACGGCAGCGAGCTGCTTCAACATCGGCGCCGAGCCGCGGCCGCCCACGGCAGCGAGCTGCCCCAGCAACGGCGCTGAGTTGCGGCCGCCCACGGCAGCGAGCTGCCCCAACAGCGGCGCTGAGCCGCGGCCGCCCACGGCAGCGAGCTGCCCCAGCATCGGCGCTGAGCTGCGGCCGCCCACGGCAGCGAGCTGCCCCATTATCGGCGCGGAGCCGCGGCCGTCCACGGCAGCGAGCTGCCCCAGCAGCGGCGCGGAGCCGCGGCCGCCCACGGCAGCGAGCCGGGTAGCATAATGATTCGGGAATAGATAACTCCAAAATGGGGAATAGAAATTTCAATCTGTTTTTGGGGAATAGGTTTGTGACACATGCATATGCGTCTAAAGTTTTGCGTTTAAATTTCTAATAAAGCGTTAAAATTTTCCCCCCACCCATCTGTTCACTTTCGTTTTGCAAACATGAGGAAGCCTCCGAAAAAGTACACTAGGGTGTGCCTTTCTTGCGACAACGGCGGGTATCGATGTACTGTTGAACACACTGATGGTATGCATTTTATTGTCCTCTATTCAAGAAAAAGGACAGGGTAAAAGATTCTCCTTCAAAAATGAAAGGTGCGTTGCCCTTGCTTTCCACGGTTCCCTTGTACAATTGACTACATATATAATAAGTGTTAGGAACAACTTTTTTTGCGCAAGCAAGATTACGGGGCTTTCATTGAACCAGATACGGGGCTTTTTTTGAACTAGATACAGGGCTTTCGTTGAACCAGATACGTGGCTTTCGTTGAACCAGGTACCGTACGTGGCTTTCATCGAACGAGATACGTAATGCTACGCGAGTTCCTGACCACGATACCGAGTGTGCAGGCAATTCTGCTTAAATTAGAAAGGGTTGGAAGCAAGATCCGTTCGGAATCTAGGATGCTGGACGGGTCTTGAGAGGGGGGTAATGGGCGTGATTCGAGCCAGCCAACTCGACTCACGCCCAACAGGGACGCATCCTGCACAGCATGAACATATCACGCATATCATATAAGCATAATAAACACATACTGACCGTTTGGCAGTGCAATTTCACCTCTAGCGGAAACGCGGATGTCAACCGCGTCCACGTTTCCGCTAGGCGTTTCTTCCCTCATTCGCGCGCTCGTTTGCAAGAGAGCCTGGGCAACGGATGAGGGAAGCGTTAGCAAAAATAGTATTTCGTATGCGTTGTTTTCCCTAAACAAATTGCACAAACTGAACGGTCAACCACACATCTCGTTGTGGGATGACGCGTTCATTTGGCGGAAGCGGGTGGAATTTAAGGAATTTGAAACCCGCAATAGTTGCGCTACATGGGGTTTCATCTTCTTTGCGAAACGGGTACCCACATCATACTAAGTAGGAATATGTGATAATATTTTGAAGCAAAAGATTACTCAGATTAGTATACAATCTTAGAGATCTTTATTTCGCTGGACAGGGGCACACTCCCGGAGAGAAAGCCTTCCGCCTTTAGTTAAAATTGCATATTTAACAAATCAAACAGTGAGTATTTTCTTCAAGTATTTTCAGACGGTAATACTTAAACACTGGTAATACTTAAACACTGAGTGTTGTCTCGCGTGTTGTCACCAAGCCTTAGAAACTCACGATCTCACTCCCAAAGTGACCAAAAACCGTTCGATCGGCGATCGAACGGTTTTTGGTCACTTTGGGAACGCGTCTGAAAATACTCAGTGTTGTCACCAAGCCTAAACTCGCGATCTTACTCCCGAAGTGACCAAAAACCGTTCGATCGCCAATCGTTCGGTTTTTGGTCACTTTGGGAACGCGTCTGAAAATACTCAGTGTTGTTTCGCGTGTTGTCACCAAGCCTAAACTCACGATCTCACTCCCAAAGTGACCAAAAACCGTTCGATCGCCGATCGTTCGGTTTTTGGTCACTTTGGGAACGTCTGAAAATACTTAGAGAAAATACCAGACAGGTCTTTGCAACCAAGCCGACTTCAGTTCTCACATACTGTAGAGCCCTAAACGTACGGTTTACGCCCTCCCGAATCTGGAATTCACGGCCGTGAATATTAAATTCACGGCCGTGAATATTAAATTCACGGCCGTGAATATTTCACTGCACGTATGATTGCCCACACTGTTTGCGAGTAAATTAGATTGGGAAAACATTTTCCAACGTTCGTAATGCACAAAGATATATCATTTAGACTCTTAGGTAGGAGTTTTTTTAGCTCTTGACTGAGCCGTGGCCGCATCAGCTCAGTTTGCAGTCGCGACTGCGAGCTAAGCTGAGAGGCCCTTATAACTTTCATGCACATCGCATCAAAACTCAAACAGCGGAGGGGTTCTCGTGCGTTCTAGCGCACGATACTTGGCACCAATATTGCTAACAGCAATATTGGTGCACCCTCAAACGCACAACCTCTGATGTCAGCTATGCGCAAAACGCGTGCTACACATCATGGGTTTCGGTACATGCAAATCCAAACCCAAACATGCCAAACAGCAAAGGGCTTCCCGTGAGTTCCAGCGCCCGTAACTTTGCAAAAGTATTACTAAGATATATATCTTTTAGTTGCCAAAGGCCCAAGGCCTCAAAAGCCTTGTGCACGAAGCCATCAATTTATTTCTTTGGAGATTTATTGGGTTTGTGTTCGAGTTTACCCAAACCCAATACATGCCAAACTGAAAAGCAATTCCCGTGCGTTATAGCGCGCGAAACTATGCACAAATATTTACAAGACACATATCTTTTAGTTCTCAGAAGCACAAGGTTTGAGATAACTTGTTGGCAAAACCATCAATTTATTTCTTTGGCAGATCTATTGGGCTTGGGTTCGAATGTTTCCAAACCCAATACATGCTAAACAGCGAAGGGCTTCCCGTGCGTTCTAGCGCACGTAACTGCGTAGAAATATTGCCAAGATATTTATCTTTGATATATTCGAAGCACAAGGTCTAAGAAAGTCTGTGCACAAAATGGTATTACTATTTCTTTGACACAGATTTTAGCGTGATATACAAACTCATAAATCTGGGTCAAAGAAATGATATGTTAACTTCGCGCACAAGCTATCGCAAACCTTGCACTTCAGAAAAGTGAAATATATGCATCTTATCAATATATTTTGCAAAGTTACGTGCGCTGGAACTCACGGGAAGCCCTTCGCTGTTTGGCATGCTTGGGTTTGGGTTTCAAACCCAAAAGGCATCATGCTAGCACGCGGCCGTCTTTAATATACTCAACGGCTTGCCATATGCTCTTGAGGGTGCACTGATATTGATATGAACAATATCACTGCCAAGTTTCGTGAGAAGATTCTCACGAAAACCCCTATTATGCAAAGCCGCAAGTGGTTGAAACCATCTCACACCGCACCAACTTAGCTTGCAGTCGCGAAGGCTAAGCTGATGCGGTTGCGGATGGGGCCAATCGATAGTTCAAACGAAAGATATTCACCTAATGAATACAAACGCTTTAGAATCGAATGGTGGAAAAAATTATGCTTCATGCTACATTTTTCTCCTCCTGGTCCTCCATGGCTGTGAAGTGTTGGGGAGTGTGCTAGTCAAACTGCTTGTAAATTTTTTTGGCGCTCGATTGAATTAAGCATGGTTACATGTGACATATAATCTATTCCCCAAAAACAGATCGAAATTTCTATTCCCCATTTTGGAGTTATCTATTCCTCGATAACCTTTTTTCCAGCGAGCCGCCCCAGCAGCGGCGCGGATCCGCGGCCGCCCACGGCAGCGAGCTGCCCCAGCAGCGGCGCGGAGCCGCGGCCGCCCACGGCAGCGAGCGCCCCAGCAGCGGCGCTGAGTCGCGGCCGCCCACGGCAGCGAGCTGTCCCAGCATCGGCGCTGAGCCGCGGCCGCCCACGGCAGCGAGCTGCCCCAGCAGCGGCGCTGAGCTCATGCCGCCCACGGCAGCGAGCTGCCTTAGCAGCGGTGCTCCGCAGACAACTCAGCACGAGCAGCCCGACGCAATGGTTGATGGCTTAGCAACCCAGGACGCAGGTGCAAGTGCTGCTCCGCTGGCAGCCCAGCACGTGTATCCCAGAGCGATGGCTGATGTCTCAGCAGCCCACGACGCAGGCGCGAGTGCTGCTCTGCAAGCAGTCCAGCACGTACAGCCCAGCGCGAAGACTGGTGGCCCAGCAGCAGCCCACAGCGCAAGTTATCTGCTTCAGCGGCCCACAACGCAAAGAACAAGCCAACCCAACATCAACGAGTTCTTTGTACCTCTGGAGACACACCGACGAGACCCTGCAGACGTTTCATACTGCCTCCTCTGTGCTGCAACCGTGCCGCAATGGCAAAATTGTGTGTCCACTCTCTTTTCATGTCGGTGCTGGGCAGGACAAGGTATATGTCATTGGCATTGTATCCTCACTTGGCTAGATCTTGCCAGCTCTTGCCCCCTTTGCAGACGACCAGCGCATTTCTGCCAAACTCATGTTTCTGATTGGCTTGTAACCACGACTTGGTCACTGGAGGACTTCTGAGAATACTACCCGTACGCGACGGAGCCGCAAGATACCGAGGCATGCTAGCTTCGGGGCGCAGAGATTGCAGAAGACCTGCAAGCTGGGGAATTACCATCGTACCAATCTGTCTGAGCGTTGGCAGCGTGAGACGGTGAGGGCCTTTGGAAAAACCTAGCAAGCATAAGGGGACCCAGACCCGAGGACTGGGGGGCACGGAACCCGAGAACCGAGAGCTTAGTAGCTCGACTCTTGTCACAAGTGCATGCTCAAACCTCAGACAATGTATATACGGGCCGGACAGCCTAGCGAGGACGTAGGCGCGCCTAAAAGGGGGGGAGAGTTGTACTAGGGTACATCACGAGTCAGTACGAGAGGCAGGCGTGTCAGAATGACGAGTGACAGAAACGATGACAGTCACCAACCGGAAATGATGACAGTCACCAGCATGACCGAATGACACAGGTGACTGGCAGAATTGACAAAGGTGACCGACAGAAGTGACTGACTCAAATGCGACATTTGAATATCTGCACCTACAGCAGATCAGACTTGAGAGAATTGGTGGGAAACCATTTAGGATTCGATCAGTCGAACATAACTGGAGGGAATCGAGGAGGACCTCAGTTATACAGTCACATCAGCAGATCTGTGAGTATTCAAATGAGAGACTTGGGAGGTGACAGTCAGAAACATTTAAGTACTTATGACAGATCCCAGCTGATTGGTTGTTGCAGTCAGCAAATGACTGAACACATGAAGTGGCATGGTAAGGACGAGTTACCTTAAGTAGAGAGCTGTGCAAGCTCTCGGGGTTGAGTTTAAATTTGTCGTACATTGCAGCCACCTCTGTGGCTGTTAGGCAACTTGACCAAAAGAGTAATTAAAAAGATTCGATTCCGATAAAACGACGAACGCTCTGAATTGGAAGAAGTCACTCCTTCCAATTTTTATTTTTTTTGTTTTTGGTTTGAAATGCTTCCAAAATGATCATGAGTGACCGGAATGTCGTTGGTTCATCGCCGGGTGCCCCGTACGGCCGTGTGTCGCTTGAATTGGATAGGGTTTCCTTACGTATGTACCCGACTAACCCGTGATAGTGCGAAACAGACAGCAAGTTCGGAGTGGTTTGAGTTATAGTTTGTTATATGCTTATTATGAAATACTTCCAAAATGATCATGAGTGACCGGAATGTCGTTGGTTCATCGCCGGGTGCCCCGTACGGCCGTGTGTCGCTTGAATTGGATAGGGTTTCCTTAAGTATGTACCCGACTAACCCGTGATAGTGCGAAACAGATAGCAAGTTCGGAGTGGTTTGAGTTATAGTTTGTTATATGCTTATGAAATACTTCCAAAATGATCATGAGTGACCGGAATGTCGTTGGTTCATCGCCGGGTGCCCCGTACGGCCGTGTGTCGCTTGAATTGGATAGGGTTTCCTTACGTATGTGCCCGACTAACCCGTGATAGTGCGAAACAGATAGCAAGTTCGGAGTGGTTTGAGTTATAGTTTGTTATATGCTTATGAAATGATACTAAACATGATCATGAGCTGTGCATGCATGGGAAACAAGTCAAGAACAGATGCTTGTGGCAAACAAGTCAGCAACAAATGCTTGTGAGATGCACTTATTTTGAAGTGTACTGTCAAGTAGTAAACAATAGCAACACTAAATAACAACTACTTCCCCGCCATGGAGTGGAAACGCTCGAGGATCTTCTCGGACTTGCCCTCCTCGCCTTCTTCGGGATCAACATCCCCCGAGACGATCTCCTTGTGGATGTTGAGCTCGATCTCCGCAGCCGCCACGGTATCTGCTGGATTCAGTGACCCGTAGGTCATAACTTACTCTGACTCCCGATAGCTGTACCAGTACTCGTACAGTACTAGGTGTCAGATACCTAGGTCACAGACCGCCTTATATTCGTTTATCTCTTATAATCAGTTTACACTTGTATGAGAAACTATTCAGTGACCACTCGATATAATACGGTATATTATATCTCACAGGTTATGGGATATTACCCCGCTTTTCTCACTGCTGACTTTGCCATGATTGGCTAAGCTTTTCCGCTTGGCGGGGCGTTGGGGCCTCGCGAGGTGTTGAATCGGCCACTTTAGGGCGTGCGGTTTAAGCTAAGTTGCGGTGAGATTTCGTATTGGGACTTTCGGCAACTTCTTCGAGTGTCCGCGTTGGATTTCGTTTTTGACTTGGACTGATCACCCCTGTCGACATCTCCTTGGCCGTCGCGTATTCGACTTCGTTGATTTCGTTCGACCCCATCTTGTACTTACTCCGCAACTGCATTACCGTCGCCCGCCACCTTACGATTTGCGCCTCGCTTTTTCCCCAACCCCCCTCCTATAGGAATTTATTCTGATGACTTCATCCTCTGTTGGTACACCGGCCATGGGCGCTAGAATGCGCCTAGATTCATTTTTTGCTAGGAACGTGGGTGCTCGCTATAAGAGCACCCCGCAGTCAGCGAAGGTCGTGCTCGCTGCTGCTGACAGGACACGCGGCAATGCCGTGTTACAATCGTCCTGGGACACTGACGTTGTGAAGCGTGTCGCGAAGGACACATTGGGAACGAAGGCGTCTTCGTTTTCAGGGAGTGATATGAGCCACATCGTCAACTGCTTTGGGACTCCTTGGTGACTGCCTTGGAGGCTTCTTTCGTCAACAAGGACACCGCCAGCGAGGATATTTTTGACCTCGTGGACGTCACCAAAGAAGTTCACCCCATTTACAACGACATTTTGCTTCGTGCTTTGGTGTCTTTGACGACTCCCCATTCTCCAGCTCGAAGGTGGGTTGACGCTTCGGCCCGAATTTCTCCGCGTGACGGCAAGCGTGCCCTGCTGGAGATCACCAAGCGGCTCCTGCCGCCTGGGCATCGGCCGCTCCGCCACCACGAAGAGCTCTTGAGCATTTCTTTTGGTTCGTCTGATGACCCTGAACCCTTGGTCGCGCAATTTGACGAATGCCTGAAGGCTATCGCGGCTAGCGGAGCGGGCCCCCTAGACGACGAAGCCGCCAAGAGGCAGCTGCTGGCGGCACTGGACACCGTGTTCTACAAGGAAGTGATTACCCCGCTTCGCCTGGACACTGAGCTAGCGAAGGTAAGCATCGAAGAGATCTACACCCACGTTCTGGAGGTTTGGTGGTGTGCGAACCCGAATGGCCCTCCCAACCGCCCAAAGGCTATACCTGCCCCGACGCACACGCCTCTCGGGTTGGCCTACACAGGTAACGAGCAGAGTGACATTTCGGACTTCCTCGAGGAGTTCGCTCGTGTGATTGGTGAGGCCACTACCCTTCTTGCCTCCCTGCGACATGGCGAGCAAGATGTTTCACGAGACGCACCGCCGCCACGGAGAGATTCTCACCGTCCGCATGGGGGCGGTGGTGTGAGATTTCCACCGTCCAAGTGGGGTGATGAGCGGAACCGTCGTACAGTAAATACCCAGTGTTAACCCCTTAGTTCGTTGCCGGAGGAATTTCGGGGTTTTGAAAATTTTGGTTTATTTGCAATAACTTTGGCATAAGGATCCTGCCTCAACTTTTGAAAATAGTGTCGGAAAGGTCTTCTCAAGGCGATTCACATGCAAACGTTAGAAATACACGACACTTGATACCGATGACGTGATTGTCAACTGAAAAATGTTGATGGATGTGCACATCATTAACAATGTAAGCCCTAATATTGACCCTATACCTCCAGGTATACTCTTACCAAGTACTCAACATGCGGTTAGGGCTACTTATATTATTAGGGGTTTGTAACACTATGACACATGTGCCCTAAATGTGACTCATTATGGTCAAGCTAAAATAGAGTGCGTCTGGGGAAATATTTAGAGCATCGTCGCAACATGGTTGCTCCCAAGTGCATGGCTGCACGCGGCTCGATAAGAGCTTTTCAAAACTGTCTTCAAAAGTGAATTTGAGTTATTTTTCGCCGAGAAAATCAGTTTTGAGTGTTTGATGGACATGTCCATCACCGGCGCTAAGGGGTTAAGAAAACCGGAGATTTGGGGCCACCAGCAATTTTCACCAAACGGTACCCCCAACCCCCGCCTGCGCCAGCGTCCTATGAAAATCGCTAAGAATAGTGGGTCATTTTGTTTCGATCAGCCAGCAATTTTCTTAAAATTTCAGTGATAAACCCGTGAAAATGCGATATTCTAAAAAAATTCCGCCTGCGGCGCACCAATAAGAAATACGCCGCCAGCGCCCATATTTCTTATCACCCCCATATTTCATAGCTCAAAAAAACCAGCCAGCAATTTTCATCAAATCGAGTACCCCCCCCAACAAAGCTGGCTACTTTCTTATTGGCGGGTTTTCTTATTACTGAGTATTTACTGTACGGACGGTAAGTTTCACGGACGTGACCGTCGCGTGGGATGGAAGCACCGCTTCGGAGCATCCCCACTCCCGAAAGGCGGGAATTGGCCTCAGGGTATTAGGGCGCAGGGTGCTAGGAGCATCTCGTTTCACTCTGCATCCTCGGCCTTCGTACAGGAATGCCCACTCTGCCCTGGGCACTTTCACGACACTGCACGTTGCCCTGAGGTGTGTGGTTCGTGCGATGTTGACCTACGTGATGCCGCCATGGACTTGGACGAGGTGGTTTCGGCCTTCCAAACCGCCTTCGACAACGAGAACGACGAAGACTTCGTTGACTTATGCCACGAGCACGACCAACCACTGGTGCGTACCGATCCTGAGCCCTTCACCTACCCGGTGCGGCACGACATGGGATTACGTGCCCACTATGCGGGCTTGGGTCATGGTGCTTCGGGCGACGGCATGGAGGGTGTGCTCTCGGATGCACGGGGCGTCCTTGAGTCCCTGCGGTCTGCGGCTACGGCTGCACAGGTCGGTGGTGCTACCGCCGCTGGTAAGCAACCACCGCTGCACATCGGTACTTTGTCTGTACCGCAGGTGGTGTGCGATGCGCCACCACTTGCCAATCACGAGATCGACGCTGGGCTCCACCCGGTTTCGGCATCGGACCCTGCTTCTTTCGGGTCCCCTTTCGAGGAGCCACTCCATGTCTCTTTTATGGACCGTGTAATGCCAACATGCCCTGACACATCTCTTAAATTGTGCTCGATTGACTCGGTTCACGAGCCGATTCACACGGGAGAGCTTTCCGTGATCGACGATGACGACGACTCCGACGGCTTTTCTTATTCCGGAGACGAGATTCCCTCGGCCCCACCGGCTACACGGTCACGTGTCGGTGTGGCAACATTGCCGAGGGTCTTCTCTTTTGCATCTCTGGCCCTGCCCGCACTCGTGTGTCTTGCATGTGTGTCAGCGGTTCAGGGTTCGGTGGTGCTCGATCGAGCCGCTGACTTCGCCGCAGCAGTACATCCCACTGGGGTGGCTGCCAACAGTCTGTCTGCCTTGCCGTACACTTTCCCTTTCGGCAGGCCTTTTCCTTTTGAAGTTTCGGCAGGCTTGGACTCGGATTTTCACTTTTGTGGATTCCTAAATTTGCTCTACGAGTCTTCTTCTGGACTCTGGCTTCTGGATTATGCTTCTGGCTTCTGGTTCTGGACTCTGGCTTCTGGACTCTGGTTCTGGATTATGACTTCTGGACTGTGGTTCTGGTTGAACATCTTTGACAATGACAACTTCTTCAACTCTGGTGAACTCTGCAGCTTTGTGGACCACTTTGAAAGTGGCTGAGTAGCTTTGAGATTGAGCTGTAGGAACTTAGCTTGTGAGCAGTTTCCTAGCAGCAGTTTTAGAAAGGGACCGCCCTGGCTAAAGCACAGGCCTCCCTCTAGCAGTTTCCAGCTACAAGCTGTTTGTTGTTTCGGAACAATTTGCTTTGTCTGTGCTCCGCTCTCGCTCTGCCACCTGTAACAGCACTATGTACAGTCACAGGGTGGTGTGCTGGATTCGGTGACCCGTAGGTCATAACTTACTCTGACTCCCGATAGCTGTACCAGTACTCGTACAGTACTAGGTGTCAGATACCTAGGTCACAGACCGCCTTATATTCGTTTATCTCTTATAATCAGTTTACACTTGTATGAGAAACTATTCAGTGACCACTCGATATAATACGGTATATTATATCTCACAGTATCGTCGTTCTCGCTCTTCAGATCGGCTGCGAGTTGTTTTGCAGCCTTCTGGCAAGCCGATAAAAATGCGCGGAGCTCGTCTCCGCGCATCTTTTTCTGCGGTGGTTTTTCCGGGGTCCTTTTTCCGGGGACCGCCGGGGGAGCCATGAGCTCCTTTAGTTTCCCTTTTTTGCCTCCCTGCTCCGTGTTGCTCAGCACGTCAGCAGGTGCTGGGTACACGCCACCATCCCTTCGTGGGCGGCGGACGAGTTCTCCCCTTGGCCCGACCGACCGGCCGCCAGGCTGGTGAACTGCGAATACATGTTGAACATGAGCGCCATATGGGCGCCCTGTCTGCTCAGCTGTTCCTTCGCCAGGTCGGCGTTGCAGGCGAACGCCTGCTTGAGGTCGGACGTGTGTCTCTCGTCCTTCTCCCCCAGCAGCGCGGTGAAATGCTCAGCCGCCAACCGCCGGCCTCGCTCCTCCGCGGACTCGGCCGTCAGTTGGAGCCGCTCCTTCCCCTGCTGCTCCAACTGACGGCGAAGCTCCTCGCACACCTTCGCCTCCTTTTGCCGCTCGGCCTCCGCCAACTCCGCCCGGAGCTCCTTCTCCTTCAAGAGCACGGCCTGCTTCACCTGCTCCTCCGTGCCCCCCCGAGCTGGAGTGGCTCCCCCGAGCGCCCTCTCCAAACTCCGCGCCTTCTCCTCCGCATGCTTCACCTTCAGCTCGGTCAGGCGGAGCTTCTCGGCGTACTTCTTCTCCGCATGCTCCTCCACTTTCGCCTGCTTCGCCTTTTCCTCCTCCGCCTGCGACCTTCTCCTCCCGCTGCCGCTTGTGGCCGCTCACGCTCTTCGCCCTCGTCTTCTGCGCGCTCTTGGCCTTCTGCTCCTCAGCCTTCGGGAAGTCGCATGCGTCTTCCTGGTTGCCTGACCACTTGAAGGTGATCACCTCCCTGGCCATACCCTTTTGCAGGGTCTTGGTGGTCAGCGCCCCACCTTTTCCCCCACCGCCAGCCCCCTCGCGGCTGATCTGCGCCACGGTCATCTTGGCCGCATCCCGCGTCCGCTGAATGATGACGCGCATTGCCTGAGAAAAGCAGGGTAGAAGTCTTCCAAAATTCTTTACGGCCCGTAAACTATATTTCCGCTGGCCCGCTTTCGGCCAAAACGGTCAAGGAAGAACAATGCCCGCCGCAGGCGCGAAATTTTGAAATTAAGTATGGGGGTTTGATAAAAAGTGGCATAAAATGCCTATATTTTTGGCCGAAGTTTGGCCGGCTCATATTTTTGTGCGGCCCGGGGGCGAAAGCCCCTCCGGCCCGCTTTCGGCCCGGAGCGAGCTTCTGCGGCCCCGGGCCGGCCCGCCACGGTAAGACTTCTACCCTGGAGAAAAGGCGTACCGTGGAACGCCATCAAGCTGCGCTTTTCCTTCTCCAGGTCAGCCTGCGTCAAGGCAATCTGACGTCCCTGGGAGCTTCTGCTGCTGCTGCTGCTGCTGCTGCTGCTGCTGCTACCGCGGGGGTGAAGGGCCATGAACTTCTCGTCCCTCACCAGCAGTGCCTCCGATCCACGTCCCAATGGCAACTGCAGCACCTGGAAGTCCCACCCCTCGAACCCGAGCTTTTTTGCAGGAACACCAGGCCCTGCGCCTGGCCGCCGTTGGTGCGCAGCACATACCCCAGGCGCAGCACCCCACCGTGCGCCATGGGCAGGTTTTCGTAGTCCTCTTTCAGGAGCACGGGCATTCCCGTGCAGACCAGGCCCGATGTCTTGTCGGGGTACAGCACGTCCGCCCCCCCGAAGACCTGCAGCTTGATGCCCGTGTCCATAAGGCCGCTCTTCGGCCCGTAAAACCGGGTGACGAAATTCCCCTTCATGGGAATGCCCGCTTTCGTCACCGGCTGCAGCTCCGCCCTGGGCACAGTCTTGAGGGCGCCCGTCTCCATCACGCCGACCTCCACCTTCTCCTCCGTGACAGAAGAATGGAGGATGACGACTTCGGAGCCCAACATGGCGAGGCCCCCGTCGAAGATGACGTTGTAGTCGACGCCCAAGAGGTTGGCAACGTCCTCGCCTTCCAAGCGCCTGCTTCGCCGGCGAGCTGCGTACTCCACCGTAAACTCCGTCAGGTTGTACACGGGCACATCCGATGACCTATCCACGTACGAATGTGCCCCCCGACGGACGTTCGGCCCCAGCTTTACGGCGTTCGACGGAATCGTCGGCCAGGAACAGCCAGGGTAGGCTTCCCCAAAGTGGAAAACCCCACGCCGGAACATTAATACCTCATATGCCTGCCCTACAAAAAGGGACTCCCTTGCACCACACCGCATGTGAGAACCCGGAAATATCCCCACTGGGTACCCTGGAGTGAAGCAAAAAAGTAAGGAGAGTTCTGTGCCGTCTAAATGCGGGCTCTGCAGATCAGCCCCGGGCAGCGTCAGCAACGCAGACATCCCACTTTTCCCCTTGCGAAGTACGTCCGGTCGCACGGTGGTGCGCTTCCACCCTGGGTTTGCAATGACCTGCCTCCCTACCTCCGCAATCATCCTCCCCAGAAAACACCTCTGATCCACGTCTCCTACTATCCACCTACTACTGTCGTAGCGTGCATCCCGGTCCTCTGAATTCAGGTCGGCGAAGTTATTCAACCAGTCCCCGGTCACGCAACCATCGTGCTCCTGAGGGGAAACTTCGACGCCCTCAACCCGTGCCACGCAAAACCCTTCCGTTTCCATGTCCCTCTCCCATCCTTCGGGCATTACCACCCGGATATTGGACAGGTCGTCCTCACCTGGCGATGGCGGTTACTTCTCATCCACCGCCTTTCCTCCCAGCACGTTCTGGCTGACGGTCTCGCTGTCAGACTCCTCTGTGCGTGTGTGCTGCTGCTGCTGCTGCTGCTGCTGCTGCTGGCCATCCTCTTGCTGTTGCTGGGGCTGCTGCTGCTTCTGCTGCTGCT
>LGRX02016024.1:0-18238 GCA_001247695.2 Cymbomonas tetramitiformis | reverse complement strand
GCTTCTGCATTTGCTTCTGCTTCTTCTGCTGCTGGCTCTGGCAGGGCTGCTACTGGCGCCAACGCCCTCTTCAGGATGCGGTAGTTTTCCATATCAAAGTCGACGGTCTCTTCCGCCGGTTGCTTGGGGACTTGGAACTCTTTAATGACGTGCACCAGATGCTTTTGAGAATGCGGCAAATTCGCAAATACTGATCCACTCGCACCAATGTGAGCACCGCCTTCATCAGCAAGTTCTCTGAGTAGTTCCAGAGAACCAACCGGTCGTTGTCCTCGTCCGATTTCTCGAGTCCAGCGGGCTGCTGGACCCCGTCCTCGTCCAGCTTGTACATCACCTCAAAACCGTTCTTAGTTGCGAAGGTTGTGTACTTCTTCTCTGGGTCCTCTGCGGCGGGCTGTTCGGGAATTTCGTCCTCTTGGTCGTCCTCCACCTCGTCCTCATCCTCGTCCTCCTCCTCCCCTTCGCCCTCCTTCTTCGCCTCCTCCTTCTTCTCCGCCGCGTACCCCTTTTTGAAAATATCATACAATCCTGGTTTTGTGCCTCGTTTCTCCGCCTCCTCCAGCTTATGCACGAACTGGGTTTGCGTCACCGATTTCAAAAATTGCCACGACGCCAGGTTGCGGTAACACGCCGCGTCGTCCGGCGTGTAGTGTTCAAAACACTTCTCAATGATATCGTAAGTGAGCAACACCTCCGACCCCGTCCCCGACAGTTGACTTTTGTTCCCCGAAATGGGGGGAATCGTTTCCAGCTGCTGGTCCGTCAACAAGCGTTTAAGGATCTTGGCGCAGGTTCGGACCTCTCGTGTGCCGCTGTTGTCAAGGTCTTCCACCGATTGCGCTTTGAAGCCTTCACCAAAGAGTTTTTCGTCAGACATGATTACGTAGTAGTATGGTAAGTGAGAAGAAAGAAGATAAAAAGTTGTGTCCACAGAAAAGTATACTTGCGATAGTGAAAATCAATTCTTAAAGATAGCATATCGCGAGTACCGCGCTAGTACCACACTATTAACGCACTACTCACGCCACTAGTCCGTACTAGTCGCGCGACTAGTGCGAAATCAGATCGCACTAGTGATGTGACTAGTGCGATCTGACTACATGTGACGATTGAAAGGCAATCAAAAGCTCGAAACGCTCGCTCGAAAGCCTGGAACGTCGCGCCGGTCAATAGTTTTGAAACTTTGAAACTTAAACATTTGAGAAAGCGCCAAGTCGCTAAAGCGGGAAGGAAGGAATTATGTTATGCTCGTCGTGCTCTGAAGGCGAATCTGAGCTTAGCGCTTCGTCTAATTCTTCTGGTTCAGAAGATTATTACTATGAAACGGTGGAAGACTTTCTAGGCAAGACGAAAACGATCAACCCAAGAAAAGCGAAGCGTTCCGAACCGGAAGCAGAATCCAAACCGTCGGGATATGGGCCCAACAATACTGCGGAAAGCTTGACAAAGATCGGGGATCTGATGGACCCCGCCAACGAATGCAGGTGTGGGAGGCGCTGTCTGTCCCAATTCGAGTATCGTCCCGTGCAGGCGTACTTACGTGAGAAGTCTACGTACGCTGAACGGTCGCCAGTTCAAGGAGAACATCATCGCGGAGCTTACTCGTGCGCGTAGGTTCAAGCCCGGATCGCAGAAGCTTGAAATAGAGATGTTCGACTCGCTGACGTTGCTTCCTGGGCAAGGAAGTCTGCAAGGATGCGTTTCGACGACTGCACTTTATTCCCGAAAGCACATGGTTCAAGTGGCACGCGCACGTGTGTGGGGGCGGCATGCTAGAGAGCACAAGCAGGAGGAATGCGACGCTGTACAACGACCCGACGAACCTGAACTGGACTTATTTCTTGGAGTACGCTGCTCACGATGTCCACTACCCACGCTTAGGTACATCGCGATGTACCTAACTATACGTGTACGTTTAATGCCGCGGTGAGCCAAATTCTCGACGCGGGGTCGTGTGGCCCATTTCAGCCGTTGATGACATGTCCCTGTTGGTCCTGAAGCATTTGGTTTATGGTATTTAGCTCAATACGATAGTCTAGGTAGGTCATCGATATTGACAAATTTCAGAAAATGTACATTTTCAAAACTCCGAAAATCTTAGGTACATCCCTTAGGTACATCGCGTTTGATGCATGTGTACGACCGCTGAATGATGAATATCGATACACATTTGTTACAATGGTATTTAACACCCCTTAGGGCAGTTGTAATTTCAGGGGTTTGCACTTAAACACCCAAGCACGCTTTCACTCGACACGCGGTTGTAGGCACCTAAAACTGATCCCACAGTATATGCATGCACGAAAAATCGATATTCCGCCTTAGGGTTTCGCACGTACGAGTGAACGATATTCATCAGGTGTGGTTAGAGGCTTGCATGGAAATTATTTAAAGCATCTCATAATGAAGGCTCTTGTCAATTATTGTCGGATTTCTGCCGTTCGCTTGCGGAACTCCACTTGGAGTTGAAGGCTGCAGCGTGTGCCTTCACCTCGCGTCCTTGGAGAAGCTGCCCTAATGCGCGACGAGCGGCCATGTTGGATACGTACCGCGAGCAAGGTCAATAGCGCGGATTTTTTGGATTCTCTAACTACATATGAATTATATTTTATCAAGGTCTACTACCAGAATCCAGCCGAACGTTCACAGAGAGAACAATGCCGAGCTTGCCGAATATGGCGGGAAAACATTTATTTTGACCTGTTTTTTTGTTTTCTTCAAAAAGAGTGATTTTGAATGCATCAGAGCGTATATTGTACGGATCGGATCCGAATGTTGGATCATAATATCGATAGAAGAGGGTGTCTATTGGTTAATTGTCACTACAAGGGGCACAAAACGTCGGATTTGGGCCTTGATGTAATATGTACGGCTTAGGTACATCGTTCTGTACCTAAGGCCCTTGGGTACATCCCCATGTACCGAAGGGTAGTGGACAACGAGATTTTGCCGTTGGCGGAGCCACAACCTCAAAACGGCAAACTCCAAATGAGTCCGATCCGACCAGCCGATTGTTATGCCGCATACAAGCTTATGCGTCGCGGCGTTTATCAGGTTCAAGTCACGCAGTTTCGCAAGTATCTGCGCGAGTACCTCCGCGCGAAGCATATTACCATGCGCAAGCGGAAGGATTGTGCAGGTAAGTGCACGACATGCGAAATCTTGACGAAGCAGCGCCGTGCTGTAAAGAACATGGAGGACCTGGAGGACTGGAAGACGCTTAACGACGCGCACCGGAGTGATTATCGAAATGAGAGAGCTCAGTACAATAACGCCCGTGCTGATAGTTCCAACCAGTTCCGCATCAGTGACTCGTATTGTTTCGACGGGGCGGCAAACAACAACACCGTTTGTCCGCACTTCCCCGTGAAGGTCAAGGCGATGAGCGACAAAGCTGGAAGTTTCTTCCACCTTCATCTGCAAGCAGTCGTGATGCACGGCGTCGTGTTGTGCATGTGTTTACTTATGCCATGGGTTCCCGGCAAAGACGTGAACATGTGCCTCACGACGCTCAATATTCTGCTACGGTATGTGGTGGAGAACACGAAGCGGCACTTTCGGCAAACATGCCACGTGCAAATGGACGGAGGGTCGGAAAACTGGAACCGGCATGTTTTCGCCTTCTTCTGCATCCTGGTTCACCACGGGCTGTACAAAGAGATCTACCTACACCGCCTGCCCGTAGGCCACTCCCACAACGACGTCGATGGCTTCTTCGGGTTGCTGAAGATGCAGTTGTGGGGTAAGACCGCGGATAAACTTGGCCACTGGTTTATATCTTTGCAACAATGGATAGCCTTTCTCTTTGCCTGGACGATAACAACCATCAACAAGTACACCTACATCATCGGCTGCAACTTGGACTTCAAATCGTGGATCGACCCGCACTTGAACGAAGAGTTTGGTGGCCACGCTGGACGAGACCGCAATGTGCATACTTGGTGCATGTACGTCGCTCCGGACGAGCACGTTCGAGCGAAGTACAAGTTTGGTGACAGGTTCAAGGAATGGCTACCAAGTGGCGTGGACGAGGACCCGAACCTTGGGCTGATTATTTGTACCAGTTATCCCGACGTCGACTCCGCCCCGGGCTATATGGACAACCCGGAATGGAAGCGCAAGGGGAAGGGAAACAAGGTATTGGACATGGAGCAAACAACGCGGAGCTGTCTATTGGGACTCCGAGCCGCAACGCCAGATCTGGTGAGCCAGCAACGACACGAGGAATTGAAAGCAACCTTCCCCTTGCCTTTGAAGGTGGAGGCCGTGCGAGAGCGACATCCCGAGCAATTACCTCCGAAGTGGGACCTTTCACTGCTGCTGACACGTGCGCATACCCGCGCATCTACAGTCAAATGCGATGGGCTCTTGAAGACGCGGTATGCTAAGGCGGAGCAGTTCAATGTATGTTTCGACGGCGTGACGCATAAGAAACAAGCGGTGGAGAAAGAAGTCCTGAAAAATATTGACATCAACGAGGTTGTGGCTTTTATGCGCGAGGCCAAGTATTGTACTGAGCTGATTTCCAGAAGGTAAGACGACCGTTTACCAGCCTAGTGCGATCTTATTTATACCTTATTTATATTTTATTTTGTCATTGTTGTCGTTCAAGTGTCTAAGCAAAGTCAGGTAGGTTTCTTTTTCTAGCTCCAGATCTTCCTACAACAAGGGCATTTTGCAATATCCGTGCAACTTGCCAAGTAGGCCTGGAAACAAGGGTGATGGTACAGCACGTTTTTGCAGTCACATCCTAACCCTGAAACCCACGTTTCCGCAGGGAAAACTATTTCTAAGCAGACGACGCACTTGTTTCATTCCTCTCTTTCCGAGTTGGTGGTGGTGGCGGCTTGCTCCTGTGTTGCGGGAGTCCTTTGATTCCCGGTAGAAGAAGTCGTCGCTTCGTCTTCAGGTGTCGCTGTTGTGGAGCTTTGCAACCAAGGAAAGACCTCCCGCAAGATTGTAACCTCGTCGTCCGAGTCCGTTGTTCCTGGTGTGTTCGGAACGACGGTAGAAGAGGTCGTTCCTTGTTCTTGATTTTTGCTAAAAAAACCCCTCACTCATCCAGGGAAAAACTTCCCTTAAGATTCTAGTCTCGTCGTCGTGAGAGTCCGTCATTGCGGTGTAAGAGTATGTGAAGATAATACGAAGTGTATAGAGAAGTTTCAAACTAGGGTTCGCTTACGCAGGTACGAGGATAAACACTTACACCGAGTGTTATCTGAGCGGAATGCTGAACTGCGGGGTCTTACGACCAAGACCAAGAAGTTGGAACGCCTGATCCAGCTTTTGAAGGCAGAAGATGCTGGTGAAGAAGCTCCCGCAGTTCGTGCAGAGGCAGAAGAAGCTGCTGAAGAAGCTCCCACAGTTCGTGCAGAGGCAGGTGTGCGTGAAGCAAATGGAAAGAGGAGTCGGAGAGGAGCTCCACCTGCTGCTCGCAAGAGGTTTTCAGGCGCACAAAGGCAAAACAGGGCGCGCAGAACTTCACCCGCCTCCGAAGGCGACAGCGATGATACTGCTATGGAGATGGATCTTGCCACTCGCAGTCGGAGTCGGCAGGTTGCAGCGCGCAAGAAGAAGCCTGGAAAGCAGCCAAAACAGCAGAAACAGCCCAGCAGCAGTGAGGGTACGGATGATGGCGACGATGAGCACTCCTCCGGTGTTGACGAGAGTCTATATGACCGTGGGATGCGTTTGGCATCGCAGAAGGAACACTTGGCAGCCGACTACCGGTTCGAGGACATGACTGTGGGCAGCTATGGCGTGACCGTTGCAGGCGGGGAAGCCAGCGACAAGTGTTGGTTCAACGTTATGCTCCCGGACGGCGGTAAGTCACTCCCACTCCATTTCGTGGAGGTGGTGGGGCAGCATGCCTCACGGAAGGAGATAACCTGGCAGTTCTGGTTGCCAGCACAGTCACGGAGAACGTTCGAGACGGTAGAACAACTCTGTGAGGCTGGAGCTTTCGTACGGGGTCCCCGCACCCTTCGCATGAAGTCTACATTTGACGTGAACGAGGTGTTGACATGCTGGGATGAGACCGCAAAATCTGGTGTTCAAGGCGGAATTCCAGGTTGTGAGGAGAAAGCTGAGCTTTTAAAAGCACTGCTGGAAAACTCTGAAGAGTAAATAAGTTCAGTCAAGCGTACGTATGTGCATGCATGTACACATGTGATTGTGCTTACACCCTAAATTGGTGTTACCACTTAGGGTTTCCCCCGCTAGAGGGCCATTTGCTCCAGAAATCTGCACGGAGATGCAAGTGCTTGATATTTTATTTGTTCAAATATGTTTTATGGCAAACTACATTATAACATAGCACGTGACGGGTCCATTAGCAAGAACTTTTACATATGTTACCCGCCCTTTGTGAATACGCGTGTGATAAAGCATAGGGTTTGAGGGGGGTTTTGGCAAAATTGTGCTGAAATCGATGAAAATATCAAACATACGATATGTAGGAGTCTCCACTCTTGCTTGTTTCTTCCTTACGGTTTCGGACTTATTATATCTATACTTATTAAACGACCGCACGAGGTATGATTACGTTTGGCCAACTCTAAGACTTCGGTTTCGTAAATCTTACAAGTTATGCTTTTGCTTTCAAGTGTATGCTTTCTATACACAATATACAGCAGTTACGGCTCTTACTTTTTATGTTACAATTCGCAGTTCAGTTCTCATCCCCGAAACTGGTTACACTTAGAGTTCTTATACATTCAGGAACTCTTTCCATAACTCAACTGTACTGAGTACTCCGTACAACAGGCTAGGCACCTCACATCAACATCATTCTGATCGGTCCTACTGTACTCCGTACTGAGTACTCTTGCGTTTTGTACTTAGCCGTTTTTCTTGCTCTTGTGCTTGCCTCCTAGCACAACTCCCCCCCCCCCCTTAGGGAAGGTCACGTCCACGCTGACCACGTCGGACCAGTAAAGTTTTTATACAGATCTTCTACTGTTGCTCAGGATGATTATACAGGTCTCAGCCGCCTGTCGTCTGGGATGACATTACACTTCCCATGACACACACCGCAATAAGGAGATCAACCTCTTAAGCACAAGGGTCGGCCTCTCACCGGTCTGCCATCTGCACTACCAGGCGGTAAACGATATTTGACACGAAGTGGGAACTGATTCCGCGCGATCGAGATGTCATCAGACCTGAGACAGGTCGTCATCGTCATTTCGCCGGATCCGAGGTGCCACCGCTCCGAGGTGCACATGGTAAAGCTGCGAACGGAAGGTCAAAGGCAAAGGGGAAGGCAAAGGGTTTAAGATTTAGCGGCAGTAGGAATAGTTTTCAGAAGCATATGGAAAGTATTCTAGTGCTTCTGAAAACTATTCCTACTTCTTCTATATCCTAAACCCTTTGCCTTGCCTTTTACTGCTGCACGCGACCGGCAAGCATCTTTGAAACCGAGTTTCAAAGATGCGTTTTGTATTTTGGGTGCACCCTAAAATTACAAAACAGCCGAGCGCTTCCCGTTTGTGCGGGATATTCACATGTATTCCATGAAATATTTCGTATGAATTAACACACATGCACACGCAGGGGAAACCCTCGGCTGCTTGGCATCTTTGGGTTTGGGTTCGAACCCAAACTCGAACCCAAAACATCTGCCTTAGAAATAAATTGCGCGTTTCGCGCACAAGTAACTTGAAGCCTTGAGCTTCAGGTAACTTAAAGATATATCCCTTGGCAGTATTTTTGCCAAGCTTCGTGCTCTAGGACGCACGGGAAGCCCTCGGCTGTTTGGCATCTTTGCGTTTGGGTTCGAACCCAAACCCAAACCCAAAACATCTGCCTTAGAAATAAATTGCGCGTTTCGCGCACAAGTAACTTGAAGCCTTGAGCTTCAGGTAACTTAAAGATATGTATCTTGGCAGTATTTGTGCCAAGTTTCGTGCGCTAGGACGCACGGGAAGCCCTCGGCTGTTTGGCATCTTTGGGTTTGGGTACGTTCGAACCCAAACCCAAAGGCAAAGGCATAGGACAGTTTCGTAGATTCTGTCCCGATGCCTTCGCAACCTCGCATGCTAACTCATATCATAATGAATATTCAACATTCAAGCGATGGATACCCCACGCCAACGGGAAGCGCTCGGCTGATTTGTTATTTGGGTATGCGCACCCAAATGACAAAAAACGCATCTTTGAAACTCGTTAGTTTCAAAGATGCGTGGCCGATGCCTTCGTGCTTATGTGTATATTTCATATGAAATATGCCATGGAATAAATGTGAATATCCCGCACAAACGGGAAGCGCTCGGCTGTTTTGTAATTTTAGGGTGCACCCAAAATACAAAACGCATCTTTGAAACTCGGAAGTTTCAAAGATGCTTGCCGGTCGCGTGCAGCAGTAAAAGGCAAGGCAAAGGGTTTAGGATATAGAAGAAGTAGGAATAGTTTTCAGAAGCACTAGAATGCTTTTCATATGCTTCTGAAAACTATTCCTACTGCCGCTAAATCTTAAACCCTTTGCCTTCCCCTTTGCCTTTGACCTTCCGTTCGCAGCTTTACCATGTGCACCTCGGAGCGGTGGCACCTCGGATCCGGCGAAATGACGATGACGACCTGTCTCAGGTCTGATGACATCTCGATCGCGCGGAATCGGTTCCCACTTCGTGTCAAATATCGTTTACCTTATGGAACTGTAACAATTGCGTGCAAGTTGCAAATATTTGGTGGGTGAATGAGTGCAGCAGTCTGGGGACCAGAAGTGCGTGCTTGAGCTCAATGCTCCTCATATACTCTAGTGCTCTCACGTGTCGCACGCGTTACTACCATCGGGTTGTGAACCCGAGAGCACTAGGTGAACTTGACGCATCGGCTAGACGATATAGCTATTGATGCTCGCATGCTGTTAAGTGCATGCTAGAACGAAGCGAAGATGCGTCTTGACAGAACAATTCAGTTCGTTCTTAAAGACTTATCTTGCTTCGCCATCTCGATGCCATATACTTGGCCTCTCGATGACAGATGTCACTCACCTTAGGTGGATGACAGACATACTGATTGTACATGCCATAGTTGACCGTACCGACAATACTTGACGACTGTATGTCATTATGACACATGACATGCCATGACATGACATGTATGACACATATGTCATCGGTCATATCCCTGACAAATATGAGATCGATTAATCAATCTGAGTATCGATTAATCGATCTGGCCAACGGTGCATTAATTGTGTATGATCGATCGATATGAATAAGTGACATGGAAGCATCGATCAATATGAATAACTCCCCAAGGGGTATTCGATCAATATGAATAAGTGGTCCAAGGGTAACAATCAATATTCAATATTTCGATATGTACCAAACTCCGATCATTAAATAAAGATTAATCGGAATATCGATAGTATCGAAAATATTGAGTATCGATACCATGCCTTGGTTCTAGGACCAAAACAAATTACCTTACTTACTTACTTACTTACTTAATCAACTACTCTGGCTGAGACCAGAGCCTCCGGACGCGATTTTTTTCTCTCACTTTTTTAAGGTTTTTTTTTCTGTACTAGAGGAATTTACGAGCTGCCGGTTCCATTCTTGTCGTGTCGAAAATCGCGATCGCCGCGCAGCTTCCACAGCTCGTAAACTCTGGTCTCAGCCAGAGTATTAAACAACCAAACCGCAAATGATAGAGCGGGATGATGACATTATTAGCGTCGGTCATGGTCATGGCTTAGTCAGCGTTTACTGTTTATTCTTTCACTGTTTATTCTTTCACCTTTGTAAAATATAAGCGAATGATGAGATAATCGAACGATCAGATTTCAGATGGCCTACAGATACAGGCCTAGCGGAGATAACAGGTCGGCGAAACCTGTTCCTCTTGCTGACCTGTCATCTGACATTTTGAATTCCGTGCAAAAAGCTTGGATCATACAGACATATTCCCGATCGACGCTGCTGCACCAGGTGGAATATTTCAATCCAACAGGATGCGAGACCATTTTTGATCCACGCTCATGTGAGCACGCCGCGAGCATGGGCGAGCGTCAGGTCTCAGGTGCCAATCCGATGTGGCAAAGTAACAGAAGCAGGAACAGGAGTGGGAGGCTGGCGTGGGAGCCCGGATCAAAAGGGCTCGACGACGACTACCAGACGAGAGAGCTCTCGTCTGCTGACGTGAGACACCTGAGACAGACGAGAGACACTACAGTGACACGGCTACAGCCTTGAGCCTACGAGCTTTTAAAACAACAAAGCCCTTATTTTTATAGTTTACGTTCCGAACGAGCTTTGCACTCCATCAGAGCTTGACTTTTACGAGCACGGGACATAGTAAGCAACTGCTACAAAAAATACATTTTGTCTTCAGCAACTTTCGAAGAGAAGAAACGTAGTGTACTTCGTAAATATCTTCTGCTGTAAACTTACCATATTAACTAGGCGCCCTCTCGACTTGCACAGATCTGGCGAAGTTTCTCATAGTCTCTGAGAGAACAACGTGGCGTCGATCTTTTCTTTTTGGTGAATAGGCTTTACGTATAGTTTATTTTCACGGGGTAGTTTTTGTTGAAAGCTTTATATTGGTTTAAGACAGAAGTATGAGTTCGGTTCCCGTAGCCTTCGATGCCCCGCCTTCCCAAGCCTCGGCTTCAAGCATACCCTTTATGTCTTTTGATGGAAGTGCATCAAATGTAGATCCTTATGCCGGTGGATTCGCTAGTGGTGCTCCGCCCATCGGGACCATCGGGAGTGGCCCCCCAAGTGGAGGATTCAGGAGTGGGCCACCCAGTGGAGGGTTTAGGAGTGGGCCACCGAGTAACGGGTTTGGGGGTAGTTGGCAGCCCCCCCCTCCAATATCCACCTCCTATAATAGCTTTGATGAAGAGCCACCTTTGCTGGAAGAGTTGGGAATAGATCCCGCGCTGGTTTTCCGAAAGTCGCTCGCAATTTTGAACCCCTTGAAGCTGGACGCGACGCTTATGGACGATGGGGACTTAAGCGGGCCATTGCTCTACGGTTTAGCTCTGGGTTCGTGCCACTTACTGGTATTGCTCAGGACACTTGCCCTCCATACCTTAAGTTGTCCTCCTTTCCGTTGGAACCTCTCGGTTTATCCTGGCGCTCGTGTTTTGTTTCAGGTGGGCAAGATACAGTTTGGCGACATCTTGGGTTTCTCTGTTGTGGCTCTGGTCGGACTATACTGGCTTTTGAACGTGTTGGCTGGTCCAGACTCCGGTGGAATCGAGTTACACCGGGTCAGCAGTTTAGCTGGGTATAGCTTGCTCCCGCTCGTGCTCCACTCAGCACTTTGCGTGCTTATGCCTGGAAGGTGCGTTTCTCCACAAGTTCGCAAGCGTTCCTGTAAAGCGCCTGAACTCTAACGCTAATACTCTAACATTATGTCGTGCGTTTATCTTTCTCGCGCCTGCACCGTGTTGCATAGTTGCCTTTTGCGAAATTCGCTATGTGAGTGCACGCCTGTGCTTTCGCTTGTAACATGCGCGAGGAACTACAAACCTTCGAGAAGTCTTGAACAGAATCTACGTGTGTATGTACATCACCGTGCTTTTGTTCTTCACGTCTCGCAAGCTAACAATCCAAGTCTTTTGCGTTCCCTTCATATGTCGTGCCACTCGCCAGGACACGGACGCTTGGGACCAGTTGCGCGCCGCGCGTAGTCGCCTGGCGCGCTGACATCCAGGCCCATATATTCACTAGCCACAGCTCGCGGTCGCTCACAATTCTTGAGTGTGCTCTTGTCGATATACTTTCTTCAGGAGCACCTTGGGGAGTATTCTCGCCGTGGTCGCGGTGACGTGGTGCGCATATGCTGCTTCGAACCTTCTGGTTGCAGCGCTCCCTCAACTTCGAGATCAGCGCGCGCTTGTGGCGTATCCTTGCCTACTAATGTACTCTGTTTATGCGCTAATGACGATCTATTGAGCAGCAGTGCAGAACTAATGTAGGCGGCAAGCGTGTTTGATCGGGCTACCATACGTCTGAAATCATGCACATATGTGGCATGCTATCGGGGCTTCAGTGCATCGTCCTGCCATCGTGAGATTTTCCACTGGGCTCAGATTTGGAGTTCGGACCGAAATCCGCAAGGCAAAGAGAGTTTTTTGCTTGAGGGGAAAATAGTTCTGCACGAGAAGAAAGCTAGATGTACCGTGCTTCAGTTATTACGTTAACAGCACTTCCTTGCCGTGATCAACTAGAGACCAACCTTTCGCCGTTTATCGCTCCGAGACGATAGCATATGATTCGTCGGAAGTCACGAAAGTGGCTCTGTCAACTTCGTCTTGCTCCGTTGGATCATCTGTCAGCATGCTCCACAAATAGATATTTATCAATACACCTTTAGCCCACAGCCTGCCTTACTGAAGTAAATATCTTGCACAAGAATCCTTTAATGCGTTCGGTTTTCCTAACTTGTTCTAGGTTTTAGATTCTAGGCCACGACCGAATGTTAAGAAGAGCAAACTTATCACAATTTTCTTTGCCGCCAGCAAGACCAGGCAGCTTAAAGAGTACCTTTCCCCTTTCTCTGGTGGTTTGAACTCGAGTTGCAGATGTTTGACCTCACAGCTCCTGTCACAATTGAAGTCCCTTCGTATATGAGCAAACCACCGGATAACCTGGTGTACCCCTGAACTCTATACTACCGAACTATTGCATGCTGACTTTTATTCCCTGCACTTTGTTCAGTCTGGCAAAGAAACCCAACCAGTCGATTCCTTATGGCCCGAGTATCAAATGCAATTAGATTACCAAAATATGTACATGTGAAGCAGGGTGTTCCAAATATTTGTGGGGTAGATACCATAAACTATATACTTTCAGAAAAATCCAGAATAGAAAAAAGCTGGCAGAAAGTTCAAGGAAAAGTTAAGAATTCGGCGTTCAGATGTTTGCCCTTCCCTGTCCGTTTGTAGGGAGTTGTTGTCATTATGAAAAAATGCTCAGCTTTCCTTTAATACTTCACAGCAAAATTATGTTCGTATAGCGAGTAAGGCACATATGGCTGCATATTGTTGAGGTACTAATAGCGAGCATTACAAGCTCATTCTCTTGCAAATTTTACAGATGGTAGATGAACAAATTTCCCAGACTTTGTTGACGCTTACAAAATATTAAAAAATAATTACCAAAATCCGCTAGAAACCGCGCAGAACGACGCAGAATCTCTCCCTGTGACGAAATTAAAACACAAAATTCGCCGAAACTCCTAACAATTTCCTTAATGTTTTCCCAAGAGGACAATCTGACTATGCGCCTCAATTACTTACGACATTGCCGTGTCTTCGTCCAATTGCGACTTATCACTCGCATGTCCATTACACATACGGTATCCTCGTTCAACCAAGTTACCCAGATATTCAGCAGATACAGGTTCATGCGGGATCCCAGATGTACACCAGAAGTGCGTTGCGCCCCGCCGCACCTGCATCACGATCGTTACAAGCAGTCGGTCGATGAATAAATCAAGCGCAAATTATCAAGGCAAACGGGCTCGGAATCGCGCACTAAAATAAGAGATACTCGCGCACAGTGCATTCCACCTTCAAAGATTAGACACTCGTATTGCCTGACCCGAATTGCATTACAACAACGTAAAGAACGGTCACCGACCGAGCAACGACTGTGACTATACCGGTAACATGGCCAGCTAAGGCCGATGACCGATTCCCGCGACAGGGTACGGCTCCAACCGCGCCACTACCTCTCCGTACGTTTAAAGTATGCAAAACGCAACTGCCCGCGACGCGGATATTCCTTTGGCGTAAATGACCGAGAAAGTCATGGAAATAATCGCAGGCGAACACGGATGTTAACAACAATACTATCGGCACAGGGGAAACGTGCGATCAAACTAGCACGTCATGAGGGAACACGATTAGGAATACTAATGCCCACCGCCTGCAGCGACATTACGTCGCATTGTGAGCAACCAACCCCCCGCCATGTACAAAGCGAATTGACTACATGCTACCTTCCAAATCCGAATAATAAATATTTTGGGAACCGAAGCTATCGGGACACATTTCACCGTCCCATCAATCAAATTCCAGTCACGATCGGTGCTGGACTGTGCAGTATGACTGTCATCAGCGCTGACTGCCATTCCCTAGTCACTGTACTCTCGCAGTGGTTATTATCTGTGTTCATCGATTATAGACCTTCGCCCATTTCCGGGTGTTGGTACAAAACCTAGTGGTTTTTGTACACTATATAGTGGCGTGCCACTATATTGTGGAACTGGTACACTATATAGTGCAGGCCCACTATATAGTTAACGACCCCACTATAGTGGAATTGACCGCTATTTAGTGTACCAATCCCACTATATAATGGAGCGTACTCATATAAGGTGGGCTATTTTGGCATAGTGTACCACTTTCAGCTATATATAGTGGGATAGGTACTATGCCAATCTTTTCCCGATTCCACTATGAGTGGACCAATCCCACTATATAGCGGACCTCTCTACCACTATATAGTGCGGGGGTATGGTTTGGGGGGGTGTAGGGGGTGAGACTTAGGGGTGTCGTCGGGGTATGGCTGCAGGCGGGATATGCCTTAGGGGTGTCGGGAGTTGTGGCTTAGGGGGTGCGGGGGTGATGCGTAGGGGGTGATGGGGTATGGCACGGGGGTGTAGGGGTGAGACTTAGGGGATGTCGTCAGGAGTATGGCAGAGTGAAGGGGTATGACTTAGGGGTGTCGGTGTTCGGGTGTGGCTTTGGGGGGGTGAGGGGTGAGACTTAGGGGATGACGGGGTATGGCTTTGGGGGTGTATGGGGTGAGACTTAGGTGTCGCGGGAGTATGACTGGATGGTGTAGGGGGTGCGACGTAGGGGTGTTCGGGGTATGGCTTTGGGGGTGTAGGGGGTGAGACTTAGGGGGGTTTCGGGGTATGGTTTGGGGGTGTAGGGTGAGACTTAGGGGATGTCGGGGTATGGCTTGGGGCTGAAGGGGGGTATGCCTTAGGGGTGTCGGGGGTATGGCTTTTGGGGTGTAGGGGGTGAAACTTAGGGGGTGTTCGGGGTATGGCTTTGGGGGGGGGTGGGGGTGAGACTAGGAGACGCGTGTCGGGGGAGGTAGTGGCTTTACCCAGGGGGTGTCGGGGTGAGACTTCAAAGGGTGTCAGGGAGGGTATGGCTTTGGGGGTGTAGGGGTGATATTCAAAGGGTGTCGGGGTATGGTTGAGACGCTGAGACGCTGAGACGCTGAGACGCTGAGACGCTGAGACGCTGAGACAATTAGACGTTGAGACGCTGAGACGCTGCGACGCGAGGCTGAGGTGAGGTGAGCGCGAGGCCACATACTGCCCATCGCTACTCCCAAGCACGCGATATGAACTTACGTACGCCTCGGATATTGCGATACGGATTTGCGTAATTATCCATGGTATCGGTGATAGCTTGAAAAATGGGGTTGTATTGGTTGTAACGTAAATATGTAACGATCGCGGCAGTACGCGTGAAAAACGATTCCATATGTTCGACGTATGAAATGATGTGGACGTGTGAGATATAGCGGTGGTAAGGAATACAACGGTGAAAGGAAATGTAGCGGTGATAGGAAATATAGCGATGAAACCTATTATAGCGGGGATACGTACTATTACGGTGATAGGAAATATAGCGGTGAAAAGTAAGATAGCGGTGATAAGTAATATAGCGGTAATAGGAAATATAGCGGTGATAAGTAATATAGCGGTGATAAGTAATATAGCAGCGGTGATACCAAATAGGGATAAGTCTACATCGGGGCCGACATTTCATTTTAATCCTCAGGGGGCCGACATCTCATTTTAATCCACATCGGGCGGAGACACTTCATTTAATCCACATCCGGGGCGACATTTTGATTTTAATCCCCATCGGGGGGCGGAGACATCCATTCTAATCCCATCGGGGGCCGACGTTTGATTTTAATCCACATCGGGGGCCGACATCTCATTTAATCCACATCAGCGGACATCTCATTTTAATCCCTTCGGGGGCGACATTTGATTTTTTTTGAAAGAAATCCACATCGGGGGCAGACATCCCATTTTAATCCACATCGGGGGCCGACATTTGATTTTAATCCACATCGGGGGCTGACAAGCCTAAACGTTTCACATCGGGTGTAGACATTTCATTTTAATCCACACCGGGGGTTGACATTTCATAGCATGCGTAGGCAGAAGACACACGCAACGATATAATGTAAATGAAACATAACTACGCAAATTCAACCGGTAGATATGCAACTCGTATTACGATGAGCATATCTACCGGTTGGATTTGCGAAATGATGTTTTTTGGTGCCGCAAACGATGAAAGACTGTCTTGTTTGGCGAAATGAAACAGTTTTTCACTGCTGGACGCTCCAAAAAACATTATTTTGCAAATCCAACCGGTAGATAGTTTCATCGCGATATGATTTACATATCTACCGGTTGGATTTGCATAGTTATGTTTCGTTTACATTATATCCTTACGTTGAATGCAATGCATACCCCCGATGTGGATTAAATGAGATGTCTACACCCGATGTGGATTAAAATGAGATGTCGACCCCCGATGTAGATTAAAATGAGATGTCAGCCCCCGATGTAGATTAAAATGACATGTCTACCCCCGATGTGGATTAAAAATAATTATTCTTGATATGTGAGTTAAAGATGAGAAATTAATGCTGCCCCGATGTGAACTAAAATGGCACCCCGATGTGGATTAAGAGAATGAGATGTCGGCCCCCGATGTGGATTTAAATGAAATGTCGGCCCCCGATGTAGACTTATCCCTAGGAAACATTACGGTGAAAAGTGATATAGCGGTGATAAGTGATAAAGCGGTGATCGGAAATATTACGGTGATAAGTGATATGACGGTGATAGGGAAAATAATATTACGGTGAAAAGTGATATAGCGGTGATAGGAAATATTACGGTGATAAGTAATCTAGCGGCGATAAGTAATATTATATTCCGGTGATAGGGAATATCACGGTAAGTAATATTACGGTGATAAGTAAAATAATATGTGAGAGGTGGAACCAAGAGAAAATGGAGAAGGAAAAGGGAAAAGGGAAAAGGAAAATCCAGTCATTTCCTCGTTAGGCTGCAAGTCCTATAACATATCGGTCTTAGTACTTGAATATTTGTGACTGTTTACTATACTTGCTACTAGCTTAGCGTTGTTATTTTATCACAGCAGCACTGTAGGATATGGCCAGTTAGCAGCAGCACGATTGTGCCCTACCTGTAGTTGTGCATCTTGATGAAGCCTATAGCTAACTCTGGTAGGCCATCTCTCGCTCACATCATATCTACGGCGAATCGTTGAATGGCCCAACGCATCCGACGACCACGACCGAACCGGCCTTCGTCACCAGGTCTCCTGGGCGAACGATTGTCGATACGGATCTCGCAAAGTTCAACGTCTGGTCTACAGCTGATCTCGATCCGGTTGCGCACCCAGGTCTGACCGGAGTTCTCACATTGGTTCGACGTGCTTGCACACGCTGGGTAAGCTGGTAACGCAAAGACGCGAGGAAGTGTTCAACTGTGAGGAGCTCTCTTATTTCTGTGAAATTCTGGTTGATATTTCAGCAGCGCAGCAGTAGTTTTCACAAGTCATCGAGCAACAGAGCGGGGTAAACTTTGCTAAGTGCGACGTAAGCGTTTGCCCCGCTCAGCCGGCAGCCAATTACTCGCAACGATGCAGCGCTTTATCCAGCTGACCGAGTTTTGTCGAAGTAGGGTGACGAGGAAATGAGTCTTTAGTGAATTCTTCTTAGATCGTTGTCGGGAAGCTACTTACAACGTTCCATATAAGTTCAACTATGAACAGGCGTGGGCGCAGCCACATAATAACAGGAAGATACCTCATCGCGAACGGCTTCAAATAATAATTTATCTGGCGAACATATTGCATGAAGTCACTGTGCATCTCGGCAGTGAGAGTGACGTATCTGCTGATAATGTCGGAGAGCGCGACGCCTTTTTAAACTATGTGAAAAGTATTGGGCGGTGTTACACGTTGGTACAGTATTGGGACGAAGTAGAAATGACGCCTTGTGCAATGTGGCATTTCGGCGACCTGGTGCGTCCATGTAGAGCCCTTGCTGATCTTTAGCACACGGCGAACTGAATAAATCCTACCTCATTTCATAGTGGATACCTTGCCGGGTCTTCGTTCTTAATGGTTTAAAACTTTTGCTTTGGCCTCCCATAAGTTTATTGCATGTCTGCTTTCTTTCCAGGAGACAGAGGAGCT